>VYZR01005038.1:0-58611 GCA_013400675.1 Oxylabes madagascariensis
CACTTCCATGCAAAACCAGCACACAGCCACATTTGAGAACTGTTCAGATGCTGTGACAAAGTGGTCCCATAGTTTGCTATTGATGCATGCGAAGATTTTATAGCATGGCTCAGAGTTCAGAGATCAAAACCAGGCATAAGCTGCCTCAACACCAACACTGAGCTCCTCAAAAAGTCAGGGTTGCTGCCAGGACAGTCAAAGTCCTACACCTGACATAAGAGGAAAGGAAAACTGCTAGACCTGCTCATGACCTGGGGGTTTCATTTCAAAATACCTACTTTGCCAACCCAAATGTTTAATTATTCAGAGTTTGTATAATGCTTTGAAGGCACAAGCTGTATCCCAGAGTTTAAAAATCATTATAAACCAGGTTCTAATATCTTCCAGCCTTCATTCAGCAACACTTTAAGTGTTATTTGCACCAACATTACTGTGACAACAGCCTCTCACCATCCGCAATGTCCAAACTTTCCACCCATGACATGAAGCTTAAAACTCATCTAGTTTTAAATGAGCTGGCAGAATTAGAATTATCCTCTAGATTTTCCATTACCAAGGCACCAGACACATTTTACAGACATCCTTTCAGCAAGGGACTATGGCAGTTTACTGATACAATAATCAACATAAATCTGCAAAACACTTCTGCTGACATTGTTGATAGGGAATAAAACACAGTGTTTTAAACACACTCAACCCTCATTCCCCCAGTGCAGCTTATCTGGAGTTGCTTGGCAGAGAGGATGTTGTGATTTTATGCCGGTGTGTCCAATTCTAAATTGACACCTGCTGTGTATGAGTGGAGCTATAAGTGCCTTGTGCCCAAGAGCTGTCCTTACCATGCACTGACTAGGCTGTAACTACCTCCATCATATACTTACAAATGGCTCCAAGCAGCGAAATAACATCTATATTGATCTAAAGAACATTTTATTGATTAAAGACTTCAGAAGAAACCATGTGAAATGCAGGCACATTATTTAACAATGTCTTCCCAGTACCTGTGTTGGAAATACAGGAACATGAAGCTGTTAAATTTTTGATCAAATAGCTCCCACTGAGATTGCTGCAATGATGCAAAGTCAAATAGCTAAGCTGTGGGCTTCCCCACCCCCCACTCTAGTCTCTTCTATAGGGGGAAGGGAAAGTCTACAGGTTAAAAATTGTTTCTGTATATTGACACTGAAAGAATAAGAGAGGTTGAAAGTGCATCTCCATACTGTCTGCAGCAAGGTGGCACACAGGTCTAGGGCGGGAGACTGGAGTGATTGAGTAACACTTTGGGAAGGACAGCTTGTACACATCTCCCCTTGCCTGCACTTAGTGTGGTTAATGTCAAATTAAAAAGCTATTGTGTCATGTGGAAGGGCCATCCATCTTCAAGGCTTTGTTCTTAATCTTGCAGGTAGAGGAGGGGGATTTGGAAGAGAGCCCTAGGAATGAATGGCACACGAGGAGCAATTAGAAGTTTAAAGAGACCCCGTGGGCAAGCAGAGACAAATGTTTCCAGGCATAGCATGGAGAAGGAGGAACTTGGCTGCAGGCACAGGGGATCAGCATGAGGCTGCCTCCTGACAGCAGCTGACAATTTATGGTACCTTTTACGCCTTACACTCCTGTTTTTCTCCTGAAGAGAAAGTCAGAAAACACTGACAGGAAATAGGAAATGTAAATAAAACACAACACCCTCTTGGGAAATCCAAATTCAAAGGCTTTCAGACTCAATCTCCACATAGGTCTGGACTTCTCAAGATTGTGGGGCCTGTTCTTGTATGAGAAATCCAGTGTCAATGGTTTTATGATTGATGTTGTGTTGTAAGGGGAAAGATACCACACAAAAGTGATGAAAATCTATATCAGGAAACTGAATGAAAGCACTGTTTGGGAGACCAAAAGGAAAGAATGTGGTATGATCCAGGATTCTGACATTGTTCAATGAGGTTTTGACAAATATATTACAGATACATTTTGGGTATTTACAATTATATTTACTGCAAGCAGAGGAAAACCTAGTGATTTTGTTATCATGGGAAAGCTAATGTAGATTTTCTATGTGTATCAGTTGGGAGAGAAATCCAGTCATCATATAGGAACATGAGGAATGAAAACCTTGGTAAAACTGGTACAGTCAGCTCCATAAAGATGCTTTCCCTCCTTGTGTTTTTGTTGTTGTTGTTGTTTTGTTGGTTTTTGTTTGGTTGGTTTTTGTTTTTGCTTTGTTTTGGGCTTTTGTTGTTTGTTTGTTTGGGGTGGGTTTTTTTGTTTTGTTTGTTTGGGGTTTTTTGGTTTGGTTTGGTTTGGTTTGGTTTGGTTTGGTTTGGTTTGGTTTGGTTTTGGTTGGATTTTCCTATCTCCCTTCTGTAGTTTTAAACTTCCCTCTATTGAAGAAATTAAGATGAATGATGCTTGATTGAGTGAATCCAAGCTAGACAGTCAGATAAAGAAACTTTTTTCTGATCTGGCATTTTCTATGCCTGATGGAAATGGTACCTTTAAAATATCTTTTGCCAGGGTGAGATGGCAGAAACCAATGCTGGAGCACACAGGAAAGAGAAAGGATCTGAACTGCAGCACCCCTTCCTCCAAGGACTCTTTCTGGTCTTTGGTAAATCTCCACATATTGTTCCATACCAGCATTGTGGATTTAATTCCGCATGGGAGACTCTGCCCTAGCTTTGTTACCAGGCCTAATTTGATGATTAAAAATATTACAGAAAGATTATTACCAGGGCTGAAAATAATTTGTTTTCCCAGGCTGTATATTGTCTTTTTAAATCTTTATCCCAAAGCAAAGAAAACCACGGTTCATGGTTTTTTTCTTTATATGTACGCATTTATTTAGCCTTTCTGGCACACACGCTTCCCAGTTTCGCTTTGTATAAGCAACACCATATTAAACATTTTTTTAAAAGTTATCCTTTTTCACCGACTGTTTGAGAGTTATGTAATTTAATTTTTTTATATATATACTTTCATATTGGTATTTTCAAGAAGTAAAAAACATTTCATAAAAATTACCTCCTAGACAATGCTAGGAGACTCAGAGAGAATGACCTGTACATCAAAATGTTTTGGTGCCATTCAGCCCCTGAGGAAATGGCTGGGTCTGGGAGTGAGAATGCAGGAGACCTGGAGAGATTCCCCTCTGTGCAGCACAGCTGAGGTACATATTTGCAGCCTGGCGGGCACACAGACCACACCTGCGGATGTTCAGGCAAATTAATGGTGGAGGGTAATGCAAATTGTGTGTTCAGAGCATTTACAGACCAAACTGATCCTCACTTGCTCCTGGAAGGAGACTTTTTCAGTTAGTTACAGTTCATTAACTGCTACCATTGAGTGGTTCTTATTTTCATTCCTTTGATCTAATTCAGACAGGGATTTTTTTCTTTGTCAGCATTCGGCCAGAGTGTAAGTTTTGGCTTAGTTAATGAAATAGATAGCTAATTTACATTACTGGCTATTACTGGACATCTAGAAACATTCAGGCAGTCCAATCACTCAGAGGTCTTTTTCACTTGAAAGGTCAAAACCTCTGAACCCAACTAAGACCAGTGGTGCCATGAGTCAAATGTAATAAATTGAAGACTTCTATTAAATAAAGAGAAATTAGCTGCATGAAACCTCACAGTTCTTGTTATCTTTAGATCTCCTGCTGCTGCGTCATGACTGAAAGGCAACTTTGAAAATGTCATATTAGAAAACAGAGCATGTTGTACTCTTAGGTCTCTTGACTCGGAACGACTCAGGTTAACACAGGGAAACAAACACATGGGAAAACCCCGGGAATCCTTGGGCAAACTTGTTGTTCTCCCACTGTTCATCCCTGGAGGATCACAGTTACACAGTGGAACAAAGCTGGAATAAGCAAAACTGACCAAGGAAAATCATGGGTGATTGCAAAGGATGAAAACCTCAGCATTTCCATTTAAGTTCTACGGCACAAGCCTGACACTACTTTGGTTCATTGTCCTAAAACAGAGGCAGATGGGCTCTGAAAGAACAATCTGTCCACTGGAAGTTTTTCCTAAGAAGATCTTAGATCTTGGCACCAGGCACAATTCCAGCATGAGGGATCATGCTGCTGGGTAGAGCCTTCTACCACATGCTGATACAGCCACAATAAAGAAAAATATCAGAGTATAAATAGCCCTTGGAGTCCAAATTTTTAGGGGGATAGTTTATTTAAAAAGCCAAAAATGCTTCCAGCTAAATTCTTGTTGGTTTATATATGAACTGGGGAAGTGAAATAATTGTGGGAAAGGTGGAGTCTAAGGCAGAACAATTGTTTTTATTATTTTAACTGTAACCACCCCAAACTAGTTTCCAGCTAATTTCATTGCAACTAGGCATCTGGGATTTTATTGTCATCATTTTTAGTAGTCAAAAATGCTTTTTCTATCCCACTGAAGCTTCTCCTCTGCCTTTTGATTTCCCAGAACATTGTAAATATGCGACAACGTAACATAAATCTCTGAAGAGGCCATTACTTAAACAAATGGATGGGGTCATTTTCATTTATTTCATGACAACCTCCTCTACCCTTTGCTTTCCTTTGAGGTCATTTTTTTATTGTCTTGTTTTAAAGCCAGGCAATTTGTCCCACACTCTCTGCTGTTCATGGGCTAATTAGAATTTTAAAAGTAATTGAAACACCCTTTGCAGTATGCTGTTAATTCCCTCCAGATTGCTGGGAACATTAGCTTCAGTGTTTGTTTATTTTAACTGACTCTAAAATATTAAACTGTCATGGTTTAGGAATGGTATTCTCCAGTTTAGTGCTCCCACTAAAACCATGCTGCCACTTGCTCTCTTTTCTTCTCCCATTCCTGCCCTGTGCCTGGAGAGGGGAATTGGAGGCCCAAAAGGCAAAGGTCATGGGTTAAGATAAGAACAATTTACTGGAAACAGCTAAGAGATAAGAAAAAGGACAGTAACAGCAACAATAACGAAAGTGTACAAAAGAAAGAGTGATTCACATGCAAAATGCTCACTGCAGAGCCCAAGCCGATCCAGCCACAGCCACAGCACCCCAACTGCTCCCTCCAGCTCGGAACCAGCATTACCCCAGCACCCCACGGCTCCCAGCGCTCCCTGTACCATATTCACTCTGACCCCAAAGGAGCCCCTTCTCCCCAGATGAGAGAGTCACTGCCCCCTGCAATCCCGTGAGGTAGTACAGATGAACCTCTGGGCCTTGGCCACGCCCTCTCTGGCTACTGAAAAAACCTGTCTGGCTGGAACCAGGACATAAGCACATTAGAAGTCGTACCAGATTTGGGATAACTCTCCTTTTACAGTAACTTCATTATAACACTAAGCAACCTACTTCATTAACATTGGCTTATGCCTGTGGAGATGTCCACACTCCAAGAAGACCATGCAGCTGAGCCCCATGGTGTGAGATCCTGGGCAGCAGGACCCTGGGCTGAGGAGGTTGGCCTCTTGGAGTGACCCAAGCAGGGTCACACGGAGCTCAGCGCATTGTCACTGGCACTGGCTGGAGACACCCCTGCTGCTGTCGTCTGCTGGCTGCATTATCTCGGACGCCTTGGACGCCAGGCCCCTCCTGGTCTTTCTCCTCGCTGCTTCAGGCCCAAGCTGCAGGAGCTCAGGACTTCTGGACGACCAACCAATGTGATTAAGCAGAAGCCATTTATTGTTTACATTAAGCTGTATTTATACATTCTAAAACTACTGTTCACACGATCAATCATTACTTGATTGATGCCTCTGTCTTGTCCACGTGTTCAGCACGCACCTTTCAGGAAATAGGATTGGTTACAGTCCAGTGCTTCATGGCCCTCCTTTATTTAGTTCTTCAGTCTTGGTATTCTGTTTCTCAGCCTCTTCTTTCTTATTTTAGAACAGTTTGTGTCTTAGTAACCTTGATGAAGTCCAGAGGGTTCCGATAAGAATGACTAAAGATGGTTTGGCTGGAGCCTAAGCTGTGGCCTAAGCTGTTCAAATACAGCATAAAGCAGGTGCTGGTTTGGTGCAAGAACCTTCCCTGGCATGAGAAAAGGCCCTGGCCTGAGCCCACGCACTAGTCCAGAAGAACCACATCCCCCATCACATTAAGCCTAAACTACACCCGCACTCCTGCTGCGCGACACGGCAGGGATCCCAGGAGTCCCTCCACCTAGGAGGGCCATTCCCCACCCTGTGCCATCTCTCAGGCAGCTGTGGTGCCACCAGCAGCTCTGGGAGTTCCTCCAGGCTCCAACAAGGCTCTGCTGAGCAGCACAGCTCAGCCAGCCCATGCCTCTGACAAATGCGAGAATGCGACATGGTAAAAAGAAGCCCTGCAAGAAATCAAACATGGAAATGTTCTTCCATCTTTCTATTATTACCTTGAATTCAAAATTACTATATAGAAATTGTGTAAACAGAATTGGAAATAATAAAGATACAGCAGGAACCAGGATCAAGAATTTCGGACAGAATTGAGTGGGCAAAAAATTAGCAGCAGTTTACGTGAAAGAATTAAAACTAGAATACATTCAGAGTCTGCAGAGTAATTTCATTTATCTTTTTCTACATATCTCTCTGAAAAGAGGAAGAATTTTATGAGAAAAAAATCATCACTACTATACAGTCCTGCACTTCACCCGTACCCTATTAATTGTGCAAACAAAAAGTTAGTGTCAGATTATCAGTAAAGATTTGACACCACTTTCCACAATGAGTATTATTACAATTAAACAATGGAACTGCGCTTGTCAGAGAAGTGCCTGCAGTATATGTCAGTCAGTGTTAACAAGCACTTCTATCTGTATGTTTGCTTATTCATTTATGCTCTGATTAAGCCAGCTAATGAAAGCAGCTGTACCTGAGTTCATTCAGTCAAGGATCCTCTCTTAAGGACCATAAGTTGACACCCAGATATAAATAAGAACTAGGCAAATGTTGTCATTTCCCAAGTACTCTCACAGCCCCTGACCATTTTCAGCTCAAGATATTTCCTGAATCTAATATTATTTATCTGTCTAGTAAGAGTCAGTAGATGTCTTCTCCAAATGCTGTGCAGGCTCTGCATCCCACAGGCTCTTTTTGCAAATGCAGTCGTTGGCAAGGAGTTTCACAGGCCTACTGACACTGTGTTTGTCTTGCACATCATTGCTACAATTTTTAATGACATAATTTTAGTTTCTATCTATTCCTTTCATTAAAAATTTTTTTTTTTCTTTTTTTATTTGCTTTTTTGGTAGTTAGAGTACTGAGCTGCTATCTTCATGGAACTCAAGCGTGCTCTGAATTGTGGCACACTTTTTGTACAGCTACACCACTTCAGAAGTGAACAGTCTGCCTTCCTCACATAGTTACCAGTCACACCACCATAGCTTTAAAGAGATCAAATGCTTCTATGGCTGTGTAACCCTACCTCTACTGGCAGCTGTTCTAATTGAATCACATGTTTGTTACCCATTCCTGACTGAAATGCTCAGCAAGGCACGAGGCAGCACAGAGGCCAGGCAAAACCAAACTATCGTTTCTCTGTCTAAAAGCATCAGCTTGAGTCAACCAGCACTGCCTCATCGGAGCCTGCTGATGTAAGAACCTGACTCCTCCTGTTAATCTCAGTGCTTTTCTTTACCCTTTTGTTTACCTTTCTTTGTTACCCTTTTGTTTACCTTTTTGTTTACTCTTTACAAAAGAGCTTGTATCTGGTAGTCAGGTTCTCACCTCAAAGTATCAATGAAGAGTTTTTAAACCATCAGGCACTGAAAGTTGAGAAACTGTTTTTCCCTCAGGTTTCCAAGGTTACCATATCTCCAAAGTGTAATTCAAGTCACTGATGTCAGTTTGCTCCAGGTACCTTTCCAAGCTGTATCATCCCCCTTTGGATTAGTAAGTGTATGGCAAGGACAGCCAGTGGAACCCTAATTCTTCGCCCTGGTGTTTCCAGGCAGCACCCCAGGGCTGGCCCAGAGGTTCACTGAGCAGGTCCTGCAGTCGGGTGACCTTTCTTCCTCTGGGTATGGCCAGTGATGGCTCTTGCCCACTGACTTCAGAGCACACCACACAGGCTTTGGCAGATCGCAGGTCAGGTGTTGAAGGCTCAAACCCGGCCTGGTGGGAGGCAATGAGATTTTGTCTATGGCCGAATCATATTTCAGCTGTATTAATATGTATTTACAGATGGCTTTATGAACCTGATATTCTGCAAGAGAACAACAAGGCCATGGATAGCATCTCAGGCCCAGGCTAGTGATGCCCAGAGCTCAAAGGCCTTCAGGCATCAGTGTACTTCTGCAAATCCAATGCTGAAGCTCCAGGCAGCCTGACAGACTAAAGCCAAGGAAAACCAACTTTAAATGCAGCATAAAGAACCACGAGAAACACACAGCAGCTTGTAAAATGCACACTTTAAAATATACTTGGCAGACAGCAGAATAATAAGTGAGCACACAATAACTATATATAAAAAAGTCCTTATAACAGCTGAAAAGACAGGTCTAATGTATTTTCCAGCTGCTAATTCAGATAATCTGGCAGTACCAGAAATCACTAAGGAGACAGCTGGAGCCCACGGGACAGGAGCCTGTGGGGCAGAGGTGCAGAAGGCCGGGCACTAAAGACCAGAGCTTACAGGAACCAGTCAGTGCAAATAATGTGCAGGCACCAGGGCACCATGGTTCAATGTCTGCAACGTGTCTGGGGCTCCATCAGATGGAAAGCAAGAGCTTTGACAGATCAGTCGTCAAGATACAGAGCTAAACAATGATGCTAAGAACTTAAAAACTCTGTTACAGATCCAGGGCCACATTCTGCCACCCATCCTTCCCAGAACAGGGTGTCCCTACCTGGGAATGGAAGGGCACTATCCAAAGCCATCTCCTTATGAAGAACAATCATCCACAATCAGGCCAGACATTTCTAAACTGGGATGTAATTTAAAGTTGCCCAGATTCAAGATGAAAGGCTGATTACCAAGCTGCTGTCAGCTGAAAACGAGCCCTGTGCAAGCATCTCAAAGTCTAGAGGCTGAGACAGTCTCAATTCATTTTTAAGGATCATGGCTTAAGGAATTCATTCAGACTGAAGGATGGTACATTATCAAAGAAGAAATACAGGGAAGTGAAAACCACCATGATTAATAAACACAGAAAATTTACTTCCAAGCACTTTACTACACTCAATTTAAAATGTTTTCTATTCAGTCTAGCTATGTTTATCTACAAACATATAAAATGACATTATATGTCCCTTCTGGTGGATAAAATGGCAAATAGTTAAGAGCATGCAAAAATAATCAGGGCAGCAAGCGGAAAAAAAGCTCTTTTCTATTAGAACTTACACATGGAACCTAGAAAGAGAGGCTAATTGCTCCCTGGGACCCTGTGATTTGCTAAATCTGACTTGCAAACAGCTGCAAGATCATGGTATCAAGGAGTGGGTACCTCTGTTTTCTGTCTCACTGGCTGCTTGAGACACATTTTTCCTGTGATTTGAGCTGATTGGGACTCTCATTTACCAATTAGAGGATGAAACTGAAGAGGGAGGAACAGAGGATGATTTAAAATCTGCTCCTCGCTATTTCTAAACAACTGTGGGCCATTCTCTTCCAAATTAAATCTGGCTTCTGGCTGGCAAGCTAACTGGCAAATGCAATCTCATTCCCCGAGTGCCAGAGCACATCAGCTGTACGTGTGCCATTTGTGGTCCATCTGCAGGAAACGTGACGTGCCAATTGATTTCAAGAGGGCTGGCAAGGGATGCAGCGCCACAACCAGCATGTCACTGAGCTTTTCTACTCTTCCCACTTAAGTACCATAAAGTTTGGGAATCCCATGAGACTGTGCTTTAAA
The DNA here is from genome assembly GCA_013400675.1 of Oxylabes madagascariensis. NCBI lineage: Eukaryota > Metazoa > Chordata > Aves > Passeriformes > Timaliidae > Oxylabes > Oxylabes madagascariensis. Next base: position 9,813 of record VYZR01005038.1, read on the forward strand.
ACTTGGGCAATTTACACCATTTCCAAATATCAGCCTTTGTCAGCAGGCCCGTTAGTAAAGTACCACTGTTTAAATGGAAAAGTAGTGGCAATGAAAGGTTTTTGTTCTTTAAAATAATTATAATGCAATTTAGGAGTTCTGGCAGGTGATGCAAGAAGTGTTTGGTTTGTGTTTGTCCACTCTGTCTCTTGAATTAAGGCAGAGTGCAAATGAACTGAAAACATCCTCAGAAAAATAGTTCAAACATATCAATTTAAAATGCACATCAATAGGAAGCCCCGATCCTCCACTGGATAATTCTTGGGCACATACTCCTCACAGGAAGGTGTTAGGCCAGTTTCCTAACCTTTATAATTTTAACATCTCTATCTTGGGAAGGAAATAGTGCTTTCAGGAGAAGAAAGTTCTCTTCAAAATAACTCCCTTTTTTTTCCTAAATAATTATGTCATTTTATTTTTTTTAAACTCATTTTGCATAGAGAGAAACATCATATTATGTTTTATGATGTCACCGATTTTTTCAGCATAGGAGAATACTTTAGATGGGTAATAGCAACGAGGTAGCAATGCTGATCAGAATTACAGCTCACTCCTCTAGCTCTGACAGAGTGAATAGGTACAGTGAGCTTAACACTAACTGAGTAATCAGTAACCAAAGCACATTTGGCCCTCTCTAATTTGACCTAATTTATTTGTCCCAATAATTGTCATAGCTGGCAAATTCATTCCAGGAGAGATTCAGGAGGAAAGCTGTTCCTAGTTTCCAGTGCAGATTACAGTGAGCTGCCAGAGTTGCAAAGGGGAGCTAACAAGGCACCTGCCTGTATAATGCTTGGAGTGAGGAGCTGTCAGTCTTCCACTCTTGAGTACTCTCATTTGAGAAAAGCTCAAGATCTTGAGTGCCTCTTGTCCTCTGTGATTGCATCTGCACTCCAGCGCTGCCATCCTCCTGGAGTTTGACTAAGCCCCATGATCACTGGGAGCTTGTTTGCTGTTTTCTCAGCATACACAGGGTTGATCCATTTCTTTTTTTATTTTTTTTTACCCTTGTTTGCCATGCTGTGGCGGAAAGCAGTTGCACACAGACACTACCTGACATTGTCAGAGGGGAAACCATGTCAAACACCGGTATCTGTAATGCTGACTGCAGCTTAAGTCAAAAGCTAGAGCAAGTGGCCTCACTGCACAGCACTGAATTAAAATGTTGTGCTTATTCATAAGCTTCCTTGACATTAATATGAATAAAATGGCAAAAAAGCCTATATTTTATATTCTGTCATTTCACTCTGCATGACTGGTACTGTAACTTTGTATGCTCCCACTACACTCATACAGATTACACTTACAAATTGCCCCTCTGAATAAAGAGCACTGCACAGGGATGACAAGTATTGATTTTCAATCTCCTTCTAAAATGACTCTATCATTGCAAGTAAGTCAGGCAATTTGCCTCACTTTACACTTCAGGCTATAGGCCTCAGATCACATTGACAGGCCTGATCCTTCAGGAGTTGTTTAATTAGAAAAGAAATGAAAGGAATTACTGTAAATCAGCACTGAGCAGTGCTACAGAATTTGTAAAGCTCCTTCTTTCCCCCTGTATGAGCTGACTTTATTCTCCTATCCTCATTAGGAAGTTTGGGGTGGTTGTTTCACATAATTAAAACTGCAGTCTTTTCTTTAGGAAATACCTCACTGGTGTTTTCTCCTTCTGCTCCACTGCCACACGGCGAGGCCACACCAGCCTAAGCAGGGCTCACCTTCCTCACCTTCCCCATCAGCAATGCTGTGGGCCCTTGGCACTTTGCTCTCAGAGCTGTGACTCCTGTGCTGTGCAGGTGCGTCTCACCCTGTCCCTGCTGTGGCACTCAGAGTCCACTGTACTCCTTCTGTACACATCCACATCCCTCCAGCCTCAGGCTCCAGGAGAAGCCATTAGTTACATCAATTCTTCCACAAACTGTAGGAGAAGGGAATAGAGGTGACCTCATCCCTGATAAGTAACAGCTGTGTTAATTAACCAATACAGCCTCACCCCTGATGAGTAACAGCTATATCCAATAAGGATGAGTGAGATAAAAGAGGGGGTGGGCTGGGAAGGGGAGGATCATCATGGAAGAGGAATTTTGAGGGGGGGTGTAGAAGCAGAGATTCATGAAGCAGGATCCTGAGGAGAGAGAACCACAGCTGTGAGGTCAGTCTGGGTCTGCAGTTAGAGCCTGTTGCTGGAACCTGCAGTCACAGTCTAGCTGGGTAAAAGCCTGCAGTCAGAGGCTGCACACCAATCCCTGCAGTTAGCAGGAAATAGCCAGCAGTCAGAGGCTGCAAGGGAAACCTACAGCAGGAGCTTTATTTTTACAAATGCATAGAAACATCTGGAATCTTCAGTATTTCTTTGAATACAGAGTTGTGAGCATAAACTCACTCAAGTCTATGAACTTTAACTAGGGTTTTGCTGTTAATTTGGGTCACAGGGGTTACACAAATGACTGGAATGTCTTTCTCTGCTGTTGTGAGGAATCCTGGCTGCAGAACACCCTACTTGGCAGACATAGCTTGCCAGCTGACTGTTACAAAGGCTTCCAATAAATAGTCTCATTCTAAAATCTGTGATAGTTCAGCCCTGAATTGTTGGAGTCAGTGGGGGAAATACTGGATGGATTTTTTTTCTCCCTGAATGATTGAGAACTTAGAGAAGAGGAATCATTGTACTATATAAAAATAAAAATACAACACCTATGAACTACTTTTAAAATACATAACGATTAAAATATTCTTTTCTACTCAGAACTCATTAGAACAAGAACCCAAATACACAGTGAGCCTTCTGTGCTTTATTACTATCACTATTAATATTTTCAGAAATTTCCAGCTGCTTCAACCATTTGTCCTGGCACTAAAACCAAAAGTTTTGATTTATAGTGTTCTAAAAACACCAAGTTGTTCTGTGAACAACCCAGCTAATGGAGTCAAGCTTCCTATGAAGTTCATCTTTTTGTTTCTTTTTCCTGTTTCTACACAGACTAATTGCAACCTCTCCTTACGTGTTCTTTTTTGAGAGCCATACTGAGGAAGACAGGCCCACCAGTGACCACCAAGCAGAGTATGAACAACTAAAATCTGCTTGCCTTTTCCCTGACAGAGGTGCTTAGCTGGATCCCTACCTTAACTACATACTAATAGCCACAAATTTTTAGAAATGTGATTATCTTTGAATTTTCTACTTCTGTGTAAAAATTTGTTAAAATAGGCTACCACACTCCTGAGTTCCTGGAGGGTTGTTCTGGCTTGGTGGTAGGTTGACAAGGCCTTTTTTCCTGAGGAGATCAGGTGACTGCATTTCAAAGGTTGTTCTTAGTCATTATCCTGGGAACTTCAATTCTACTGTCAGAACATTCAAGAATGAAATATGCTTTCTCACTGCCAAACAGTGACTCTACACATGGGGTTTAAACAAGTGTAAGGCACTGAAGAGAGCTCACAGTGTAGCACAGCTGAATGTTCAGTCATGCACAGGAGTTTTGCAGCCTGGGAGAGGAGGACAATACACTTCATCCACGTCTCCTTTGCAGCTGTGGAGGGCTGCTCAGGTAGCACCATCTGCTTCTAAAGGGATCTGCAGTCTGTGAGCTGCACTCCTTGCCACAGGAGATTGTGGCTTTGTGCTGGAGATGAAGCTCCTGCACTTGGCACCACCCTCGGCCCCAGCTTGCTGGGGGTTGTTATTGCTGCAGAAGCTGTGGTAGCATCAAGCTTGCTACTGATAGAGGAGTTATTTCTTGCTGATGTTTTAGCTCTTCTGGAAAAGTAACAGCAGCCTATAAGTTCCTTAACCTGATCTTAGAGTCCCTATAACCAAAACAAATGGTTTTCTATGGGTCTCTTCTGCAATATTTCAGCAGTTTGCTGTCTCTGAACAGACATGCCTCACTGGTCAGGTAACATAATCTTAGTTCTCCTGGCCAGACATTCAGAAGGACCAGTGCAAATACTATTTTAAAGGTGAAGGGACCGTATCATTTTAATAAAAATATCATTGCTCTTTTCCTACAGGCAAGACCAGCCAAGTGCCCTTTCCTGACTTGTCCTCAGTGTCCTGCTGGGCTGCTACTTTTGGATGATTCTCCTGCCTCTGCACGGTTAAGTACCAGCAGAGCTCTCCCCCTCTGCTTCCTGGTCTCAGAGCTTTGGCCTTCTAACATTACAAGAACTTGCAAGAAATAAAAGGATAATAAAACCTTAACAACTTCATAGGATTATTTTTCAGTAGATCTGTGCCTTATTATGTGTAGCCTGTGATTGTAAAATCACTTTGCATTTTCAAGTATTTTCTGTTAGCAAATGGAATCATAGAATATATTGAACTGGAAAGGACCCACAAGGATCACTGACGTCCAACTTCTAGCCCTGCACAGGACAGCCCCAAGAATTACCCATGTGCCTGAGAGCAGTCACTTATTTTCAAGTGTTCTGTGGTTTTTTTATACATTTTTGGTTTAAAAAAAAACTATTTGTCAAAATATGACAAATACAGGCCTGAATTTTCACTGCATGAATTATTTATATATGCTGCAAAAGATATTAGTATCAAGCCAAATATAAATCCCTTTTCTCCTTTTAAAGCTCTTATGATGTAGGTAGAAGCTGTACTATATAAATGAGTAAATGAGGACAAGGGGAAAGTAAATTACAGAAGACGGTGCAAAATTAGCAATAGTACTCATTATCACTAAGTATTCTTTTGCTTATATCTCAGGAAGGAAGGGGAAATAGAGAGTGCATATTCATTTCAAAAGCTTCAGATCAGCGAAGGAAAATGCTTTCCAATTGCCTGGCAGGAGTGACTATGGGAGGGCAGCACTGTGTCTCCTCTGCTTTGTCACCATTCTCAGATTCCATTACTCCTGCTGCTCTTTTGGTTGCTTCTTGCTTAAATGCAGGCCCTACTCCTCTCTGGATCACAACACGAGGGGTTGCCCTTGGGGCAAGGGCAGCCTGTTTTATCTCCCTGTATGGCATCCATCAGCCAGCACAGCACCTTCAGTCTTTCTGTTCTAAACCGGGAGGACTGAAAAATGGCCCAATCTTGTATTTTCCCCATCTCTGTCCCTTTTACACCAAAATAATTAACACTCCCTAGTCCCATTTCAAAGGGATATACACCATCTTGTGCTTCTGCCTCATTTTCTGACAGTACTTCTGAAGGAAACCTTCTCACTGAACATATTTCAGCATGCTCAATTTAATTTTTCGGAGATTCTGCATGAGAGAGGAAGATAAGTGACAACAGGCTATTTATTGAACCAGACTAAAATGCCACACTTTACTTAGAATTAAGTACTGAAAACTTAACTTAATTGCAAGGATTAATTAGGTCTTCTGCTCCTATTGAATAATGCACGTCATGTGAGGGGATAGAGGCAAGTATTTGGATGATGGAACAATAGCTGGTTACTAGTTGCTCACCACCTGGTCCAGGTGCTGACCTTTACTTGCACTGGTTCCCTTCCCCCAGAAAGACCCTACCTCTGCTTTGAGTTGTTTTTCTCATTTGTTTTGCAATTTCCCTTTACACTTCTTCCTTTTTTGAGCAATTTCAACTGATACTCTTTTCAAAGTACACCAGCCCTCTCTCACCACTCCAATATGTTTCTAAAGAGGAGGAGAAACATTCTTCTTGAGAGGCCACTTCATTTTCAGGTTGTACTGGAAATCCCTATTCAGTAGCTCTGCTGTTTTGTCCCACATTCCTGATCACCTAAGCCCATATATTTGGGATTCTGCCTCCTGTCTGGAGAAAAGGCTTGCTATCATTCCAGCTACACTTGAGCCTATGTGGTCTAAAGCAATCCTCTTATTTAAGCTGCAGTTTAAAAATAAAATCCTCTCCCTAGTAATTATAGTGTTGCATTAGAAAATACTGGCTGTTTACATATTGCATCCATAGCCTGTACTGTCTGCACTGAGATAGCTGCACCATCTGCTCTCCTGCTCCCTGCTCTTACTCCTGCAGACATTAGATAAACATGTTGAGAGAGCAGCAGGCTGTTTGCAGTCATGACATATCTGGGCTGTGTTTAAAGTCAAAAGCCTTTATTTACTGCTTGGTGAAGAGAAAGGACTCATAATCAAGGGCAATAAATTAGATCCATGGCAGTTTAATGATTCAAAGGGATGGCAGACATGTATGTCCACCTGCGACTTCTTTAAAATGGAAAAGGCTCCAAAATGAGAAGAGGGGATGATTAACGTTTCTGGTTACCATTAGATGGCCTTCAGTGCTGGGAACTGGGTTTGGAGGCACAGAAATGGGGCAAGTAGCACTGCTTCTCTTGGACATCACAGAGCAGCCTGAAGAGAAATTCACTGGCCTTCACCCAACACATAGCGCTGAAGCATCATGAGAAGCTGGCAGGAATACTTGCAGGAGGACATCCTTCTCTGGGACAAATTGCCACAGCTGCTGTTATTCAAAAAATACATGCAAGGTCTTCCTCCATATTTGGAAAAGAAGGAGAGCAATGAAAGGGAAGGAGTATTGACAAGACGTAGCTTAGAAGTCAATCAGTCTGTCTCATGCCTCACTGCAGAAACCCACAGAATCCATTGTCCACATTTGAACAGGAAATCAGTCTTTATCAATGGACCTAGTTCAACATCAGCTCAGAGTCCTTACAACACAGTACCTACTACATCTAAACTAATACTCTGAATCTCATCTGAGCCTGGGCAGTGACTGGGCCTCTGCAATGAGAAGATGCCGTGTTCAGTTAACTCTTCAGTGCTGTGAATCCAGGAATTTAGTTAACTTGAAGACTTAAACGTGTCATATTTGTTGACTGAGCTGTGCAGGAGCTGTAATGGCCCTGGGATGCAGTCTCCTGGTTTAGAGCTAGTGCTTATACCAAGATAATTGAGTAGATAAACTGATCCAGGATAAGACTCCTACATCTCAAGCTTGCAAAAAATTCCAAAGCCATGTTTCACAAACTCAGGTCCTTTAGCAATATGTGCGCATTTTCCCTTGTTCATTTCATCAACCTTTCTAATTTTCCTTGTTTTCTCTCTGATCCTTGGAATTCAATTGTACTGATTTCCTGAGCATTAAACATACCTGAATGTTCCCCTAGTCTGCTTAATGACCCCAGCAAAAAGTGTTTCGACTCATTGGCAAGGCAGTTGGAGCAATCACTGCACACAACCTACTCTTGCAGGATTAGATGTTGGAAACAGCTAATTTTTTTTACAGTGAGTGAGCGAGCAAAGTTATGATATTACAAATGGCTCCTGAGAAGTGATAAATGGGCTTCAAAATGCAGCATAATGATCATTACAAGGGGATGCATTTTGGTCTTGAACTACTATGCACATCTTATTGAGATGGGAGAGAATATCCCAGAGTGTGAGGCTTCAGTAGCCAACTGGAACCCAATTTGGCCTTTGGCAATGAGACATTCATGAACATCAAGTTCCACATTTCTAGGATGGTGCTAAGAAGGGATGATACAGCTGATGTGGATTGCTGAAAAGCATTTTTAAAAAATGAAATATGCAGGAATTTCTAATCCTGAAGCATATCACAGCTACAGCCTTGCAGCTCCAGGTGGTGACTCTCATGTTGCAAAACCTCAGGAGTCTGAATTCAAGTCAATGTTGAATTGACAGTAAATTTTTTAATTCTCTCTCAGTTTTTTTTCTGACTGAGGAAGCTGTTCTTGTACCAAACACTTTGTAGTACTTACGCTTTCTGTCAGAGATTAAGAAAATGGCTCTAGTAACTGAGCCACAACCCAAAGAGCCAAACTTTGGTTCTTTAGGCTGAACCTATGACTCAGTCAAGCTGAGCAGAGTTTCTTCCCTCTGCTTCAGGAACATATCCAAAGCTGTTCCAAGATGATTTCTGCTCCCAAAGTGTCTACCAGTGGCTCTGTTTTTAGGATTTTTTTACTCTCTTGAACTTCATCCAGTGAGTCTTTTTGCCACTCACACTCACTCTGCAATCCCCAAGTCCTTATCTGATTATTAAAGCAGGCAGGGAGGAGGCCATAAGAAGCCTCTCACTGCAGTTTCATTGTGGCACAGCTTTTTTCTCCCTGAGCTCAAGGTACTGTGTCTATTATCCTGTGGTGCTTCATGGCCTGCTCAGGCCAGGCAGTGTCAGCATCTGCCAGGGGGTTCTGCACTGGAATACCCTGTGGATACAGACTCCTGCCCCAGGTTCATTTGTAGTCACTGTGCAGAAAAGGAAAAAAAGGAACAATTTCCCTTTCATCTATCATCTATTGATGGTTCCTGTTCTGGGGTGACTAGCTGAGGAGATGGGACTCTCCCAGGACTGTGCTCATCAAATGCAGTGGGAGCTGTGACGTGGAGGGACCTGTGGGTGAGATGGCACACCCGTGACCTGCCCCGTGTCCCACAGAGTTACAGTCTTGATGGTCCATATTACTCCTCAGAGAGGAGAAATCATCTTCCCCTCCAGAGGAAAAAGTGTAATGCCCTGTGTCCAATTTTCTTTTCATTGCTGTTTTTATTATAGAAACAAAATGTTCACTGATTCTAAGATGAAATTGGAGAAAACTAATTTTTGTAGTTCTTGCTAATAAAATCCTTAATGTGCTCCTCTCCCATTATCATAAAGATTGTTATAGTTTACTTTATCTCTGGAATCTTATTATTTTCCCCTGAATTCATGGCATTCCTTATCTTCAAAACTATTTTCATCTGTTGAGATATTCCTCCTTTATCTTATCTTTACCATCATAGTATGAACACGTCTTCATTATCCAGCTTCTCTTTTCAAAACAATAAGTGGCTACCGATCACAAAAACCTTAGAGTCTTTAGAAAATGAGGCAGCAAAACTACTGGAAGTGCTGGGTAAGAAGAAATTTTGGGTTTCCAAAAACAAGTAGCCAAAATAGATAGCACAAAGTCATTTAAAAACTAGTAATTCCAGTGGTATTGAGAAGTGTCATCTTAGTTTACTATATTGTGAATGCTGCAGAAAATACACTGGGCCCCTTTCATACAGGTAAAATGCATGTCAAGTGCACACATCAAGTTTATATGGTTGGGGGACAGATTGTAATAACCTGGCTGTACTGGAACTGTCTGTCCACCTGCCTCATGCCTGAGCATACTTAAAAATGGGTTACAGTGAGGGTTAAAGGGCTGCTCTCCAATCATAAGGTCTTTTTCCCTCTGGAAATATTTTGTACCTTGTAAGGACTCAAGCAAAAGTAAAACGATGTGGTTGCAAAGATTTATTGGAAAACACCTCTGAGCTGTTTGCACTAACCTCTGTGATTTACAAGCACAAGAGTTGTTCTGAGAGCAGGACAGGTGAGTGTGGCCTCCAGCTCAGCTCCTGGCAAAGGCCCTGCTGCACAGACACGGAGCACAAAGCCCTAGAGAGTCTGAAAACTGACCAGGGAAGTGCAGGGCCTCTTTACAGGGATTATTTTCAACCCCAGAAAAACAAGAAAGAAAGAACAGGAATCCACGGTGACCCTTACTCATTCTGCACTTGCAGAGTGCAAGACTGTAGTGTGTGGCCCAACCTTTGCACATGTATAGTGGTCCCACTGAGCACCTGCAGAGCCAGAGGGTTCCTGGAGGCTGTGAAGGTGCCACTCCCTCACTCCCTTCTGGGCTTGTGCCACTGTCTCCACCAAAGGAGACAACACAGTTCATCTTAAGGTCCCAAAGCCTGTTTAACTGTATCTGAGTAGCAATTAAACAAAAGAAGAGAAACAGAATTGTCAAGGAATTCTGTGAATTTGACTTCTGAAATCCTAAAACTTTGATCTGTCCCACTCTGGGATGGCAGCAGGAGTCTAATGATGAGCGTGTCACAAAGAAAGTCTGAAACACCACTAAGCTGAGCAGACTGAAACTGGAATTCACCTGTGTTTCCTTTTGACACACGGCCAAATGAGTCCCCTGTTCCTGGAATAAGCTGGCAGCTAGGTGGGAGCCAGAGCATGATGGATTGCCCAGGCAGCTGCAGTGACTCCTGTGTCAGCGGGTAACAATGCAGCTGGAACCCTCCGTTTTTCCAAATGTCCCTCCATCCCCTTTGAGCCACCAGGACATGTAAAGCGTGTGAAGTGCAGCATGAACCAGGCCAGCTCTGCCAGCAGGATCTCTGCTTCAGACCCCTCCTGCCAGTAACCTCCTTTGCACTGAGCCAAACGCTCACAGCAGCTTCTCCTCACCCCCCCTCTGCTGAAAGCAAACTGTTCCAAATGCTGCTGAGGTGAGAAGGAGAGCACGGGGCAGGCTGTGCGTCAGAGGATCGAGTCACCACCGCCAGATGGGAAAACACGCAGCCCTGGTCCTGCTGGAGCCAGGCTGGCCTCCCTGCACATTGCCATGGCAACCTCGGGCTCTGGGGTGGCCAGCACTGACACCTGGGCTTGTACGGGCTGTGAGGAAAGGGTCTGGGCTCTGAGGAAGGGCTCCGAGGCTCTCATCATCATTCCTTTTCCCCGCACCTCTGAACTCGCTCACCGCTGTGGAGCACAGGCTGTGAGATTCCTATAAGCTTCCCTCGTTTTTTCATTGTTGCAGTTTCCGCTGCAATGTCCACACATGGCTACTAGGGGGTAAAAAAAAAAAAAGACAACAGAAGGATGAAAGCTAATTATAGTGGCTGGCAAAAAATGATGGAGGCTTTCTCCATGCTGGCAGTAGTTCACTTGAGATGTGATTAATGCTGGCTAGTGTGGGCACAGCCAAAGCTTGTACAACCCTAGATAAATAAAAATGAAGTTTAAAAAGATATAAGCTACTTGAGTTAATAATTTTAACAGGCTGTGAGAAATGTTGCTGTTCTCATGGTAACAGAAAAGCTGTAATTTCATCTCTAATTTGAGCATGCCTGATTATACAGTGTACATATCTGGGGTGTGCAGATATAATAAGTGTGCAGATAGCTTTCTGATGGGAAGTTTTTCTCTCTTCTTTAATTGAAGCCTTTTTAATGAGATTATATTATTGTACAGTTTGGGCAAACAATTCAAAATGGACTAATTAGCACTAAATACACCATGGAAAAGTGTAGTCAGAATCATTTGGAACTAAACTGGTATTTCTGCTTGCCACCCCTGGTTTCTGTATCAGTAGATGTCTGACACTGATGTATGTGGGCACCTCTCAGAACTCTTCAGGAGATTCTGAATGTATTTGCATCTCACTGGTGGTTGCAGTTGTAGAAATATATTCATTAGACAAGAAAGAAATGGATTCACTGGTCCTCATCTCTGTTCTACAAACCATGTGTACTCACATTTTGAATAAACACCTCAAGAGCAAAGACTCTCAGAGATCAAAACAGCCCAAGGACTTGACAGTCAATTTTTTCCTTTTGTGGCTTTTACCAAGATATCAAGACACACAAAGATATCAAAAGTCTAATTCTTTTCATAGTAAGGATGAAAATATATGAAGAAGTCACCTAAATATGTGCTGCAGGTGCAAGGCTGAAAATGAGACTCTCAGAAAACCAGCAAGAATTAGACTCGTGATTCTTCAGCACTTTTAAAAGTGTTATCCATGGTCCTTTTCAGTTTATTACAATGGCTTAGTCATGGAAGCCAAATGACAGCACACATAATGGAAGCAGTTTGGGTATCTGTAGAAAAGCGTCTCCATGGATTACTAATCTTAAACCATCTCCGCTGCTCATTTTTCCTGTTAAAGTTCTATATTCAGGTTTATTATTCTCTATCAGTTTGAGAACATTTAACTGTCAGATACCAGGGCAGTTCCAAAGCAGTTTCAGAGTACTTAGAAATATGAATTACAGCTTTGCTTATAGGAAAACCTGTGACCTTACCCCAAATGGATGTGTACAGGGATTGAACTGGGACCCCGGTCACAGAGGGGTAGGAGGGGATGTGTGGGTGGCCTGAGGAGCCTCCTGCACTGGAAGGAGCTGGAGCTGAGCGTGGAGGAGGAGGAAATTGCCATTTTCAGCTTCTTGGCTTTATCTTTCAGCATAGGCAGATTGACATGTGACTGAACAGACACATTTCACAGTTAGCTTTTCAAAGGCTGTTACTTTAGAATCATTAACCTGGCTGAGATCTTTGCATTCTTCTCTCTGCTTTGTTGAACGTTCTCATAGCAGCTATTGGTGGTAGTTCACATATCCTTAAAGCAGCAAAGCTAGCATTTTAATTTATCCTAATTCAGACCTAAATTGTCTTGCACTGTTGGCTAATTAAATGTTCAAAGAAGTGATAAATTAAGCAGGTTGATCATTACAACACAAGTAATTAGGCAGTCCAACTGAATCCAAACCTTGAAATCCACATTCCCTGAGATGACAGGAATTCTGGGGATTCTGGTGCAAGAATGCAAAGAGTGCATCAAGGTTTAAGATGAAAAAATTTCCTTGAATATTTCACGTTCACATGAAGTTGGAGATTTTCAAGCTGTTTATTTTGTGCATAAAGGAATTAGTTTTCTGGTGCCACTAAGAGAAGATGAAGTTTCAAGACAGCATCTTGAGATGCTGAGATTTGCAGTTATTTTCCTACAGGATCTGACAACTTCCTGTGTTACACACAGAGGAACACACCTGTCTGTGAAAACAGGTATAAGTGGGACAAACAAAAGCACAAAACCTCTAACCAACCCCCTTGACATTAGTTAAATCCCTAAACAGGCCATTATAAATGTGATATTTTGTAGCAGGGAACTTCCTGCCACAAAAGTTTTCATACACTATTTTACTAAAAGTTCTCCCTGGGACCATACTATCTCAGATCTAATGACCAAAATATTTGCTCTGAAAATCAGTCTCTCTGAGCACCTGCTCAAATTCTCAAGACAACTTTCTGCCAGAGAAGGATTAAATCTGTACAATCCATTGTCACAGCAGCTTGATATTCCCCCTGCTAATACATTCAAGTGCTCCTTGGTCCTCCCATGTGGCCAGCCCTGAAGAAGGTGTCTCGGGAAGGGGCTCGTTGGCACATGGTTCAGCAGCACCACATGGTTGTGGATTGTCTGGAATGTGAAGCTGGGGATGGTGTGCCTGGGACAGGCCATGCCATCTTGCAGCTGAAAACAGGAATGAAAACTCATCAGGAGAGGTGCTGGGATTGTTTAATTAAAGCATGAGGGGGACCTTTTCCTGTGTGTGCACTTGTGAGGATTCTTATCTTCTTTTCTTTGTGTTAGAGCCGGGATTAATGCACAGGACACTGTTTTTGTGTTCGGACACAGATGTTTATTAATTCCTATCTAAAGTACAGTGTCATGAGTTGTGAGTTCTAGCTAACAAGGTAGGAAAAGGCCATGAAATGGCTGCTTCTAACTCTTTCCAAGGTTATTCAAGCGATAATTACCCAATAACGAGGTGACACCTATATTATTTATACTTTTAACCCAATAATTGACCATCCAAGGTCCGCAATGCAGACCCTTTCACCCAATAAGAAAAAACTACCTGAAACCATGAAGAACAAGGAAGAAGAAGGTGAAGGACTTAGACAAGGCCTCAAATCCTCCATATTGCTTCATATGTATTACTATATACCAAAATCTCAAAATCCAAGTTTCCAGAATTCCAACATGGACTCACTGCTCAGTCTCTTAGTAGAGTTCTCTCTTCCTTTTGCCTTTAGTATAGTTAGATTTGAGATCTCCAGTCCCCTGCAGTGGAAACAGCAGTAATTAATAATAGTGTCTCTCAGGGGTAAATTTCCAAAGCAGGCTTCCCACAAGCTGTTTTTCTCACCTGTCCACAGGGCCTCTGGTGTGGAACCAAGACTTAGATTATTCTCTCAGTGCTGCTGCACTACCTAAACTACTCTGTCTTCTGCCCACCTCTTCTAGAGGTGATAATAAGTGCTAAAGTCTGCCATGAAGAAAAATTCTTGTCATGGCTTTTCAGTTTATCTACTATTTCCTTGGGTCAGGGGTTATAACTTGTTTCCTGAACTCCTACTTGTTTGCTGAATCAGCTGGTATTTCATATTGCAAATGATGCTTTTCAAATTGAAGCTTCTACAATGTTCCAATTTATTTTTTTTTCCTTTTCTGAACTCTAATTGGTCTAGCTGGATTATGTTAATTATTTCTGATCAAAACTGCTTAATAAGAGTGTCAGGTCAATTAGAGAGGGTCTCTGGAGTTTAAGATAGTTCTTTTCTTTTCTTTTTTAGTTATCACGTAGGCAATCCACTGTTACACATTTTATGTTTCTAGAGCTATCCCTGAATTAATGAAAAGTTAACAGACTGGGATGTAAGAAAATGCTTCATAAACATCCACCAATATCTTGCACTGGGGATCACTGGTACCTAAAATGCTGCTTTAATGCTTCAGCACTGAAATCAATCTTGAAAGCAGAGTTCATGGCCTCACAGCTGGCCCACGAGGGGATGAGCATCAGGAGAGCCATGTACTGCCCTGAGCCTGAGGGATGCAGGTTAGAATAGGGAAAGCTGCAGCCATGAGTGTTGTCCCTTCCTGTCCATAAAAAGCAGGGATAACAGTAATTTCCCATCTGTGAGGTCCATTTGAGTAACTCTGTAAAATACTGAAAGGCTGCTAAATGTTGTTATATTTATTTCTTGCACATAACTTCTTGTAGTACTCATTCACAAACACAGAAGTCTTTAGATTACACCGGCATAGAGGATATCAGAGAAAAGATGTCCACAGATTTAAGTTAGTGTTTTTTTAATATTCTAAATACTTGATTTATTTCTGTGAGTATAAGTTTTCATCAAACCATCTTTCTCCTTAATTGAGCTAATAACTTTGTTGCTGTCCTCCTCTTTGTTCAGTCTGGAAAGCAATTTCCCAACCTCATCTCCCATCTCATATATCCACATTTGATCTGATTATTAGCATTTAATCTTATACAAAATTCAGTGTAAGATATTGAAGCCCAGCCTTCTTTGAGGAAGTAATACCTTTTGATGTGCTGAGTCACACAACTCCTATGTAAGATAACAATTTAATTGTTTGCTATTGCAAGTTATTTGCTCTCCGTTTTCCTTTCCCTCCTCCCCTTTTCTAACTGGCATATGACTCTTCATAAGAGAGTATAAGTGAGGGTGATTCTGGATACTCGGGTGGGTGATGAGCTGTCCTGGGTAGCCACATGAGCACACGGGTGTCAGTCCCTGCTGGGGCTGGCCCTGAAGCACAGGCACCCCCTTGGCAGCACAGGCAGGACGGGGAACAGAGACATTGCTGAGTGCAGCAAACCACAAAGAGGGAGTTTCTGGGCCACTGCGGGAGTGCACCCCCACACTTTAGCAGGTGTTTCCGTATCAGGAAAGAGTTTAAGTTTCACCCTTGAACTTTTAAGGAAGAACCAGAATGTTCTATGACCTCCTCACCATAATTAGCCCAGTGCCTACACAAAGGCATCTGTTGGATCCTTCAGCTGTACCTCAAGAACTGTAGCTATTTTCTATTGGGCAACATGCCAAAAACCCCTCCTAGATCGTTAAATACTTAAGAGAGACCACAGAGATTCTTGGGGCATTTTCGGGGTGTCTTAGCAGGTGCAAGGGACCTCTCTGCACTGTGCATGGCTTTTATTCATCTGTTCTGTATAGTTTGTTATTTTCTCTTTCATTAAAACCTTTTTGCTTTTTCAAAACACCTCCAATCAGCCGTTTCACTAATTTATCTTAAGCCATTTCTGAGAGGCTGCTGGCAACCCTCAGAGCTTGATTCACCTTCATGGGGCTGATAACATGCTGACCTCACGCAGCATTTTATCAGGCCGGCACAGATAAAACCTCTGGTGCACACATACATGTACAAATCACCTTTTACCCATAAACCTAACTGGAATTACACATCACCGAGGCAGACTATTCAGAGCCTAAAAACATTTAAATCTGGAAAAAGAAAATGATCAAGAAATGGCAAGTGATCTCATACAGCCAAGGAGTTGTCTCCAGTGTCAGCGTACAGTGCACACTGTTACCAGCTGGTACTGAGAGAACTGAGCAATTGGTGTCACCACAACTCCTTCTTCCCTTACACAGACCTTTCCTTCAGTATTTCCAGTTAAATTCCTAGGGATCAGTCCCAAGCTTTTCCCAGATGCAACTTGGCATTACTTTTGTTTGCAGCTGTAAACAAACCGGAATGCTGGTGGTGACCAGGCATGCACAGTCGTGTTGCACTGGCCGCTGGTCCCTCACCCTGTTCCCAGTTTGGGAATCAAGGAACCAGGTTATCAGGAACAACCCCTTTTTAAACAGTAACAGCCTGGATTGAACATTCGTTGTTTTGATAAATCAAGGCTTAAAACTTGCTGGAAAACAGCTCTCAAAAAGAATGCTTTGCTACTGTGCCTTTCCCATGCATGCCAAGTGACCTTATCTGTGAAGTTACTGAATGGCCTTTTTTTGTTTCTAACTACAAATCTTTCCCTATGTACATCAACGTTGTGTATCAAACACTAAATTATTTATCATTAGTCCTAGGTGCTTCATGTATGTCACAACTTATCAAATTAACAGGGAAGAGGAGTTGAAAAAGCATGACATTTTGACCTCCAAGTCTTCTCTACATAGCATGAAAATGGAAGACAATTGAATTTACCATTTAGGTCTTCTGAGGTCAAAGATTTTCTGCATTTTATTAAGAAAAAATGTTTCCTTTGGGTCTCATGTAAGGCAGTATTTTAAATACAAGATTTTTCTTTTCTATGCAATTGTATCTAAGGGACATCAATGATTAAACTAAAAAAATAGAGTACTGCTCATTATCTTCACAATTCATGAGTTTGAGAGTGTAAGGTGTTTTTGACAAATAGTGGTTTTAGTCTTGTTTCTGAGGGATGAGATGTTGGGAGGAGTGTTTAATTTCAGAACTGATTAGGACTGTGAACTGGTCATTTTGGTACTTGATTGCTAACAGCTGAGACATTTTGGGACCTTCTGCAGTGGAAGATTTGAAATGGCTGAGGGAAAACTGTTCCTAGTGATTAATAACACCTTTGCTCTGTACTTCCTCCAGGCAACACGCTCTGAAAATGGTGTATGGGAAGTGTGGGCTGTGCAGCTGGACTCAGCTGAGAGCAGGGGGTTGTGTGCTTCTCAGGCACTCACACAATAGGGAAGAAAATCTTTGCCGAAGATGTAGGAGATGCACCTTTTCTTTCTAACAAGGAAGCCTATGGCTTTCCATCTTGGGTACCCCTGTAGTGCTTACTGTTGTACTCACAAATTCCACTCACCCACTTGCAAGTGGCCTCCCTTCTCTGAGTGACAAGCTCCACAACAGAACTTGGGAAATGTCCAGATATGTGTGAGTATTCTTTTCTAATTGTTTTGGTCTTTTTTAATGCAAGGAACTAAAGTAGATACTTTTCAAACAAAGCTTCAGTTATTCTGAGGGAAATGCAGGAGAATGTATTGAGCAAGCTGGGTGCATTTGACCCCTAGACCTGGTGATGCAAATATAGCGACTGGGCTTTATCTTATTTAACATGCTGTCATATCAGTGTCATGGTGTATGCTTCAGTGAGATTCCAACACCCCAGGGATGCTGATGAAAGAGAGGAAGTTTATCTTGTAGCAAATCCTGGTGCTACAGTTCCCCACCACAGGTGATAGAACCCAGATGGCTGGTCCGCTTGTTATTAATCAATCTACCTGCATGTGCACAAACCTGTCCTGAAATGCTTCTGGAGTTTCTTTCTAACAGTCCTTCACTCCAGTCTGACTGCAAGCAGCTGTGGCAAAAGCAGCAGCCTTATCTCAAAAATAAGTGAGTCTGAAATGCTTGCTAAGGAAACATCTTGCTGGTGCCCCCTTGTCATCCCACACTGCTGGTGTGCACTGGAACCAGTCTCTTCCAAGTACAAACACACCCTCCTGCCAGAGGTTGTCTTAGGTTGCAACACAAGTTGTAACCAACAGTATGTATTCTATCACCAGCTGTTAAAACCAGGTGGGGTGTTGCGTTTCGGCACTCTTTCTCAGCGGCAAAGCAGCGTGCTGCAGGAGCTCAGAGGGTATGAGCTCCCGACGGGGGCACGACACTACCCCCGGAGCCCTGAGATTCCCGAGCAGTCGCCCAAGGATCGACGCGTACCAAGAATGGAGTGGGCCTCACTTGCCAGTCCGAGAATCCTTTATTGTAACAGCGTAACACAAAACGAGATCTAACTCGAAATAAGGGCAGAGGCGAGGACACTTAACAGGGCTTGTGTAAAGCGTTTTAAGGAAAGGGGACAAGGGAGGAGTCAAGTGCTAGGAGTCAATAACCAAACTGCTTGGGAGGGGTTTAAAATGCGGTGACAGAACTTAAACCAATCAGGGTACATGGTGGGTGGTTACAATTTTAACTTAGCCAATGGGACATCAAATAACACCTCAGTTTCTAGACTCGGGGGTTGGGTCAGGGAAGGATTGACAGGGAAGCGTAGGAGAGGAGAACGAGGATCAGGCCTACTACAGGGGAGATGGGACAAACCATTAGGGGTATTAACAAGCTAAATATAAAGAGGCTACAAAGCATACTATAAAGCAAGGGAGCATATCAAGAAAATGCAATGCAACAGTGGGGCAGTGTTCTTTATCTCTTCCACGACCCATCCTCCCTCCAGGGGGATATCTGCTGTTNGAGGGGTTTAAAATGCGGTGACAGAACTTAAACCAATCAGGGTACATGGTGGGTGGTTACAATTTTAACTTAGCCAATGGGACATCAAATAACACCTCAGTTTCTAGACTTGGGGGTTGGGTCAGGGAAGGATTGACAGGGAAGCGTAGGAGAGGAGAACGAGGATCAGGCCTACTACAGGGGAGATGGGACAAACCATTAGGGGTATTAACAAGCTAAATATAAAGAGGCTACAAAGCATACTATAAAGCAAGGGAGCATATCAAGAAAATGCAATGCAACAGTGGGGCAGTGTTCTTTATCTCTTCCACGACCCATCCTCCCTCCAGGGGGATATCTGCTGTTCATGGGCCTTCAAGGCTCACTGCGTGACTGATACAATTCCATCATCCCATTGGGAGATGCTCCACCCAGAGGAAGGAGCCAAGCATTCCTAGGTGGATAAAACCACAGATTCAGAACACCAGGACAGCCTGTTTTCCACTGGATTCCCAGAGGATTATCAGACTCATCTCACCACTACTGGACTTTCAGAGAAAAACTACACCCTTCTACAGAATCATTGCTTCAACGGAACCACATCTGTCACTCCAGGAGGACTGTAGCCACCATTTAATTAGACTGCTACCAACACCCTGACCAACACAATGTCAGGTTGTATTCTGACCCTGTCAGTGTTTTTTTTGTGCTACTGCATTTTTTTAAAAATTTTCCTAGTAAAGAACTGTTATTCCTATTCCTACATCTTTACCCAAGAGCCCCTTAATTTCAAAATTATAATAATTTGGAGGGAGAGGATTTACATTCTCCATTCCAAGGGAGGGTTCTACCTTCCTTAGCAGACACCTGTCTTTCCAAATCAAGACAGAGGTGAGCCCAAACCTGCATGTGAGAGGGATGAGAGAGTTTCAATGCCGTGCATGTGTTGTTACTGTCCCACATTCATTAGTGTTAATTGCACAAGTGTTGGCGACCAGTGAGAAAATGGCTGAAGCGTCCTACAAGGGCTAAGTCTTTCCTCAGTTAAAACAATGCAGAGCAAATCCCAGCCCTTTCTACTAGCTGGGAAGAATTTTCTCTAGTCAAAAACTTAAATAGAAGCAAGATCCACTCATACCTGAAGATGTGGCTCAATAAAGGCCTAGATAATTCATTAGAAAATGCAGGTCTTCCTAATTCCAGAGTTTGGTGTACCGCTCTGCCTCCAGAGCAGGAAGAAAAGAATTCAAAACCATGAAAGTACTGAGCTCTGCAAACCAAAGAGCTGACAAGCACGAGATGGCTCACTGTGTCTGGGGTTTTGCAACAAAGCTGTATTCAAACATAAGGAAAATATCTTTTTTCTCCTTGAAAAAACAAAATGTGAGTGAAGCATTGTGGATTTTTGTTTGGGGTTTCATTTTTGTTTCAATGTTTTTATTTCCTCCAAGTGTGTTTGTACAAAGTTTCAGGCAAAGATTCTCAAACTTTTTATTGAAGTCTTCACAAGTACGCTCTCTTCAACAATGTATCTAAATATATTTTGATGTGTAAAAGCTCATGAAGAGTGGTTAATGTGATAAAAGCAGAAGCTTGAAGCAATGACATCCAAAGAGAGTCTGTCTGAAGATCTTGAAATCAGATAGAATAAAGAGAAGGCTAAAATGACAAACATGTTTGATCTTACGTACTTAAACAGAAAATCATTTCTGAGCCCTGTCTTATCCTATAAAGGAGCTGATGAATGTCTCAGATTTAGATACATATAGCTATATTTGCTACTGAGAAAATTACATACTTGCCCTTTTGCACTAGTACTGTAGTTTGGCAGTTCATTGATTTAAAAACCCAAATCACCCACTTCATTCCTCCTCCCCTCTCTGCCCAAAAAAAGTGCTCAAGTGGAAAACAGAAGCTGGCTTTCTTCTACAAGGAAGGAATTAATTTCCTTAAGGAAAAGCAATGAAACGCCTCCAAAAATGAAGTACTGAGATGATTTTGGGTCAAGTAGAGAAGCACAATGCACACAGAAGGCAGCTGTTGAGACAAGTGCAGTCACTGCACTGCAACTACACCATTTATGGGGGAAAGGGCAAGTAATAAGGGTGACAGAAGACAATTTCTGTGGCATTAAACCTGCAAATTAGGGGAAAATAGGAAGGAATTATATGGTGTGAGCCCTAAACCTCTCATTTTTGTATTCAAGTCTGGAGCTCACAAGCAGAGAGCCTGGTAATGAGGAGGTAATGATGATCATCCTTAAATTTACCACTGGACATGAATGGCACAGACAAGCTGAGACCTGGAGCCTGTCCTTTAGAAAGATAGGCTCTGTTCATGCAGAATTAAAAGAAACTGAACATTTGCTCTTATTTTGAAATACTTCTTCCTCCAAGCCCATAACACATGTAAAGCCTTAAAAAATGTTTTTTTACATACAAAAACTTATTTTTCTTGTCTGCATTCGGGAGGTTCCTAGTCAACCCTTTCAGTTATGGGAAGCCTTTAGTATATCATGACCCTGATTCAGTAATCATTTAAATAGTACCTTGAGTGTAAGTGCACTGTGATATATACTACTCTGGGCTCCACATTCAGAGGCAAGGTGGCCTTGGACCCTTTAAACTAAATAATGGTTCATTAGAAAAATCCATCTCTATTAAAAGATGGCCTGTTCCTTCATCCTCTGAGGCAGTGCAGAGAGAATTGCAGAAGGTTGGGCATGCAGTCTGTAGTTCCTGCCCTACCTGGCACACAGAGCAGCCAAGCTGGTGCTCACTGGCACTCTCCCCTCTCACAGATGAGCTGCTCAGCTCTCACCTCTCCAGAAGGACCTGTGGTTTAGCTTTGCTTTGCTACTGCTGTCTCTGTCCAAAGCCAAGACGTATCCACCTCCACATGTCCTTTTAAGCAAGTCACTGACCTAAATGCAATGCATCTGCATAAACAAAATCTCTAATTTCATGCAATAAATGCTGATAAAAAAGAGTAAGGAGAATGCATCAGCTCTAGCTCTGTGAAGGCTGGGGCCACCTAAGCCACAGTGCATGGGCTACAGTCTGCAGAGAGCAGCAGTTTGAATGCTATTTTAGAGATGCTTTAATTCCCTATGAACCCACGTTTCTGATATTACACTGAAGTTACACTTAGATGTACAATATTTGCATTCCACTTGCTAATTCATGTTGTTTATTCTCTCTAATCTTGACATCATAGCACAAATCCTTTTCATGCTCTATTTCCCATGCAGTGCAGCTTCCTTGGTTTGTAAGCAACATTATTTTCCCCATTGAAGTTAATTTTCATAGCAGACTATGGACTGGCTCTAACTTTCTCTCACACCCCCCACTCTCCAGGAGGAGCCACACAAACAAAAGCCAAGGGAATTTTTATGGGTTACTGAAAAGGTACTAATAAATTCTGCTCTTCTTTTTCTAAGCTGGTGAGTAGTCAGTTGCTACATTCACAGGATTGCAGATAAAATGACTTCTGACCAGTAGACAATCAAAGTAGACATAATGCATCACATTAGAATGTGAACATACCAAGAATTCTGCTGAGGAAGAAGAGAGAGATCAGCTGCTGAAGGCAGCCATACTCCTTCATGGATAAAATTATTTTCATAGATAAAATCAATGCAGAGGAAGTAAATATGAATCCTGAAGATGACCTATGAGCAAAAGAAAGGTCCATGAGGAAAGCAGAATGAGTCTGTGGAGGACCATGAAGGGTGGCATAGATTTTGCAAGGTACTTTTCAGTATGTGTGGTGTCCTCAAAAAAACCTTGTAATTCCTCAGGCTTTGCTGGCTTCATGAGCCTTCATGTACCTGCAATGCAGGCCCATTTTTGCAAAACAAAATTGAATGTACCTAACCTAAATAATTACAATTGTCTCAGTAAAAAGCTGTCAGCTGACCCTGATGAACACTGACCAATATATCCACTCCTTCAGTGTTTGTTTCCTGTGACATCTGCAATGTCACATCAGAACTGGTAGATCTTAGCTTGTCCTGGCATAAGGTCTGGTTTGAGAAAGTCATGTTGAGTCAAGGCTCATTCACTAGTTTTATATTTTCTAACTCTGCAGTAAAGAAATTATTTCAGGAACTGCAGGAGAATCATGAAGGAGGAGGAACCTTGAGGAAGAGGGAACGAGAGGATCATGAAGAAGGAGGATCCTGTGGAGAAAGAATCACTGTTGTGAGGTCAGTCTGGGTCTGCAGTTAGAGTCTGTTGTTTGAACCTGCAATCACAGTCTAGCTAGGTAAAAGCCTGCAGTCATAGTTTGCAAACTAATCCCTGCAGTTAGAGTTTAGCAGGAAATAACCAGCAGTCAGAGGCTGCAAGGGAAACCTACAGTAGGAGCTTGCTGCAGCCAGAGGCAGTGAATAGTTGGAGTCAGGATGGCTGAGCTGTAAAGAGGAATAAACCAGGACCCTTTTCATGCTGTGATAAACAAGAAGTCTGTGTCTTGTCTCATTTCTACCCTCTAACAAGGATCCATCTCCTACTTCTATAGCTGGGAATACAGGATACACAACTTGCAAAATGCTGTAGGAGAAAACACAGTCTGTGCTCTGTGGTACAATTTAGACCATCTGTGGAGACAAATCTTTCCAAGCTTTATTTTTGCTGCTGCTCTCTGACATCTTTCTGTGATGGGGTATGAGTTATGTAACAGTGATTTTCAATAGATATCAACAAAAGTGACCTCAGAGTCAGCAGCCCCATAGCTTTTTAAATTATGCCTTGTCAGTGTGCATAGGCAGATGCAATGATAGTTCCTATATATCCACTTTTATTCCTTCAGTGTTTGCTTTCCACTCATACAGGAAACAGTACAGGTTTTCCTTTTGGCTGTGTGGCAAAAGGTTTTATTTCTCTTTCATTTCCTTATGAAGGAATCCTTCTAAACATGTAATGAGACACCAGCAATGCATTTTTGCATGGCTTCTAATGAAAGACTCTTCATGAACTTTACTTTTTGTGGCACGCAGGGGAAGGAAATATCCAATGTTATTGTTCAAGTCCACTTTAGACTATATCCTTAAGAGTTGCTACAGGGGTAGACCTCATGAGCCTTAACAGCAGCACTCATTTCTTCTATCTTGTCTCTTGTGTGCTCAGAAGTGGTTCAAACTATGGCACAATAGCAACTACTTCTGCTTTGTGTCTGAATTCCTGCAGATTCCTGCTGTGGTTGGTGGAGGTGCAGAACCATTGGATTAGTCCTCAAGGAACAGAGGTTGTATCTGTGACCTGTGGACGCATGAAACCAGGCTTGAAAGTCTCTCTCTAACTCTCATCTGTTGAGGGAAAAATAAAGGGCTCCAATGCAAGGCTGAGACTCAGCTGCACAAATGTCACTGCAGACATTCCTTCAGCTGCCATTTCAGAGCAGCCCTGTCACAAGTCCTGTGATCCATCTACTGGCCCGTTCTGGATGGCTCTGGGTTTCAGGCAATTGAAGTTCAACTTTCAGGCCTTTATACTGAGTGTCTGGCTCAAGTCCATCTGAGACTTACAGCAAACCTCTTGATTCCTCTGCCAGACACACATAATGATCTTTTCTATGTAAACAGCAGGAGGCTCAGAGAAGAGCAGGAACTTTTTCATGTACATCTGGATCCCAGCACAGCAGAGCCTCAGTCTCAGCTGGTCCTCGTACACTGATAGCTTTTTCCTCTCTCTCTCCAAGTTGTCCTCACACTCTGGCCAACAGAACAGGCTGGAGGCATTTCAGGGGTGGAGACTGGTATTTCTGCTTTAGGCTAAGAAACTTAAACCATTCTGGGACAAATTATTTGCTGCTGCATGTTGAGATTATTGCCACTCCATGGCAGCAAGGTTAATGTTCATTCCGAGCTTATACAGATGTTTTTCTCAAAATTGTCCAATCTTCCATTTGTTCACATCTTGTGCTCTGACCATCTTTGTACCAAGTGGTCTATAGTAGACAGCCATGGGTATTCTCTTCTGGAAAAAGATGATGGGTTAAAATGTCCTATTCCCTAGACTGAAACACTTTCTGCACAATGGTGAGCTGCAGATGGTTTTGTCTTACTTGACTTCAATATTGTATCCTGACTCATGAAAGAACATTTAAAGAATACTTTTAATCAGTGCCCTGAAAAGATAACTACACTAATTTTCCCTTTTTTCCTTTCTGTCACTAATTCAGAATTATAAAATGCACAATTATACTGCACAGATTTTCATTCTTTCCTGTGCAGCACTTCAAATGTTTTGTTCTCTTACCAAAAGATTTTTTTCAATATTTATAGTCTAGATGCTTTTTATGTGTCTTGGACTCCACAGACTCTCCAATAATTCCTTTCACAAGTCCTTATTTCTGAAACTACCTTTGTGTGATTTCATTTCACACTGTTCTCCAGAATGCATCTTCACATCTTCCACATCTTCACTCAGTTGTCAGCTTTCTTTTTTTTTTTTTTTTAATTTTATTTTTATCGACAGCAGTGCTTAGAGTTTAACAATCTCAGGTTGCTGTTTACTGGGGAGCACATTAAATGAGCTGCAACCAAGCCATTAGAATACTCTGGACAAGCTGTGTTTTCTCTGTCAGGTATCTTTGCAATCTTCCTGAGTGGGGAGGAGTGTGAGTGTGACACAAGTGTGAAGAGTTGGGACAACAAGGGCATTTTGGGGGCTCCAGTCTGCAGGATGTAGAGCTCTGTGCTTCTTAAATCACTGAGCTGTAGCCAGTTCAGGACAGCTGATCTTCTGAAGAGTATTCCATTTTAAAAATGAGCTGGAAAATCATGGTCTAGCATAAGGTTAAGCTATTCTACTGAAAATGGACAAATGCAATCTTATCTGCCAGGTTTGGCTGACAATCCTGAGCAATGACCCAGGGAGCTGGATGCCTTTAATTCAGGCAAAGACAGGCCAGTGTATGGAGGCTTTTGGAGCTGTAACGGTAGAGCAGATAAAAATGGAGGGTTATTCTCTACTGCTTCTTCCTGTAAAAAGAAACCAATGCAGGAGAGAAATTATCCCCTAAAATTTCATTACCATGGACAAATTCAAGGTCAAGAAATAGGGCTGTGACTGGGCTGCTCCTCCCAAGGGGGCTGTGGGCTTCATTGAGTGGGCAGAACCTGAGTGGTGGATGTCAGGAAGGATGGCCTGCATCCACAGGCAGTGTGCTGGAAACAAGAACTTTTCATGGGAATGTTTGTAGTTTACAATTTAGCACAAACCCTGTTAAAGCACAAAAGCAGTGTGTGATAGCCCAGAAACACTGTGCACAGCAACTTTGGGTGTTTATTTATGAAAACAATACAGTGTGGTTCCAAGGGGAACTGATCAAGTTGCATAAAAGATTTACGAGTCCATTCTGTAGCTGTAATAATGCTTTTAGCACTTCCTCAGATCCTTTCTTATATTCCAACATAGCAGCTTGTGCTGGTTTATCTTTTGGACTATAAACCATTTTATACCTTCAGTATTTTGGAAGTGATAGCATGATAAAACAGATTTAAGCCACAAAATAATACACACATTTTCTGTTTGGAAATGTGTTAAATCTGTTTTTGAGAAACTAACTGCTTGTGAAGCTATTAGCACAGTACTAGTAATACCCTAGAACATCACTCTAAAAGTGATGGCAGGTTCTTGTTAGCAAGTAATCCTGTTTTAATACAATTCTGTTGAAAAATTCATTATTGAAAAATCATATTCAAGAAAACAGTATTCCTCTCAGTTTAAGGAATTTTATTTTGTTTTTTAATAATTTAATTAAAAGAGTTCTTAACATTTTTATGAAATGAAAACCAAGGATCTCAGGGTAGGGTTTTTTCATTCTTCTTTAAAAATATACGTAAACCAAGGCTTTTCTAAATGTTCAGCAGGTAAATCTGCTAAAATTAACAACTCAACATTTAAAGTAGTAAGAATGGATCAGGGTGATGCCATCGTGAGTTCATGTGAGTAGTTTGCATCCTGTGTGAGCGTGGCCTCAGATGGGCAATCTCAGCGTACCTTTCCTGGGGAGCGAGTTCAGGCACTGCGGCTGCTGGGGAGCCTTGGCAGTGGTACCCAAGCTTTAAAAGGTACATGAGCAATAGCTCCTTCTGCAGTGCTCAGAAGAAAGCAATTTCGTTTAGGACTACATAAATTTTCACTTTGTTAATTAGGTTAAGAGAGGAGAAATAACATCAGGAACTTTCACTGGAGTTGCAGTAGCTTCAAAATTGCAAAGAAATTGAAAGAGTATTTATGTTATCCAGTAACTTTAGCAATCAGCTCTACTTCCAAACCAGAGTCCCAAAATACACAGACATGTTCTTTCTTTTTTTCTGACTTTTAAAATCATTTGTTTCTCATTGGAATTTCTCAAACAGCTTGTGAAGTAGTTATCGAAATATGTAACAGAATTATTCTGAAATCTGCCATTTTAGGAAGCGTTTATCAGAGTAGATGTACTCAGTACAGGTATCCCGGATCATGTACACAAATTACCCCAGAGAAATCCCAAGTAGCTTAAGTCTTTCTGGAAAATGTCAGGGCCCACTTCAGAACTGATTGTGCATGTCCAGTCATCCTGTCAGCTTTGGGTGGGACTCTGGGAACTGCCCTTAGCAGGATCTCCAGCTGCCAATAACTGGTGAGAGTCACTGAATCTCTCTGAAAGACTTCAGGAGTGTGGAGGATCCATCAGGAGTATTTTTGATAACACACAGGAGCTGAATGTAAACCAGAAAGCAACTGCTCTCAGAGAAGTTTTATCAGGTCCAACAGAGATTAATCCACTCCAAAAGACACACACACAAACCTTGAAAAGTGGCCTTTGAATTCTCATCTGAAGCTCCTGATCAAGACAGGGAGAAAGTGTAGGTTGCTGAAGATTCCTTTTAGCTTTCAACCGTGCACAGGTGAAAACACGTTCGTTCATCTATTCCTATCTGGAATTTAAAGGATTTGGATCGCTTCTGAAAGTAGTCAAGAATTTTTAGCTCAATACTTGGGGAAAGAAGGACCCTACCCTTGAATTCTAATCCACTGAGGCAACAAAGCTGGCAAGAGGCTTGACCTATCCCTTGCTTATGAACTTTTACACCTGCTCTTCAAAATGCTTTCAGACCCAGGTAGTTGAACGTGTCCAAAGTATTCACCACATGCCAGGTAAACAGAAGCTTGGATGAAGCATCAAAGCCTTCATACACAACTCGAGTCACTCCTGGCAGCTAGATTTCATGTCTTGGCATGTTTCTGTAGGCACTCACGCTCTTTCTGAGGTTTTTCCTTTCAGAAACCCAAACTTAGGGGTTTAAATGTTTGCAGTAGACGAGCAAAGAAATAGTTTGTCTCAGATGCAGGCCAAAGCACAAGAAATAGCACCAGCCTTGGCGTAATCCCTGTCCCCTTGCCCTTTGCTGGCAGCTGTCGGGTTTGTTACCTAGCCAGTGACCAGGCAGAGCTTGGAGCTTTTGAACCAATGGGCATGGGCAGTCTCAAACCAGAGCAGGCAGGGTTTGTTTGAGCACAGGCATGAGAAGTAGTCCCCCTTCAGAGGATTTTTGGCTCTTTATGGCCAAGGGTCCTTCTGGGCTGGGTTTGATAACGTGTTGGGAGCATCATGGGGAAGGTGGTCCTGGTGCAAGCCTCTCATCACCCTCCTTAGGGGAGCAGAAGGTAGGAGAGGAAGGAATTCAGGGAAAAGTTTGGGAAACTGCTGCTCTGACCTCAGGAAACAACTTCCCTTTTCTGTAGCTTGTCAGAGCAGGTACTGAGCCAGGTGATGGGGACACTGGTGCGAGGAACATCCAGGGTGAATCAACAGCCTGACTCACACCACAGGTCTGTGGTACCTGCAGGCTGTGCCACACCAGAGCCAGGTAATTCCCAGCACACACAAGGTGGGCACAACAGCCTCCAGCTGTGCTTACCTT
Source organism: Oxylabes madagascariensis (assembly GCA_013400675.1). NCBI lineage: Eukaryota > Metazoa > Chordata > Aves > Passeriformes > Timaliidae > Oxylabes > Oxylabes madagascariensis. The sequence goes on from VYZR01005038.1 coordinate 38,325, forward strand.
CTCCTTCTGCCTCTGAGCTCTGCTTTTCCCCACCAGCTAAGGACTGGAGAGAGCAGTGGGGAACCACAGCCCCAGTGTTTGCTCCCCCGGCAGCAGGGGCTTGTTCCAGCTGCTGCCTGATGCAGCTCTGTGTTCTCACAGGAGCTGCTGCATTCACTCAATGATTTTGCATGTAGAGCCAGCATCTGATCAGACTTTTAACCTGGAGGGGGAAGCAAAGGAAAATTCTGGTGAATTAAATTACCTTCTGCTGCATACAGTCATCCGGCATAACACGGCTCGGCAATAACATTCACGTTGCCATTAATGGAAAACACTTCGCATTGCACTCCAGAGATTTTGTTGTTGTTATTTCCTTTGGTAAGGAAGTGATCCATTCAGATTGGAGCTGCCTGAACAAAGCCTAGGGGCTCAGACACCACCACCAGCAGCTCTCTAAGTATCTCTGTCTTACTGTGTAGTCTCTCACTGACGTGAAGGAAATGTGCCAATTGCTGCCGCTATAGGGCTCTGTGTTTATAAAACACACGCTCAGCTGAGTGGCCCTATGGGGCAACATGATTTATTTGCTGATTTACCTCAAGTAAATCATGATAATACTTCAACAGAATTGTCTCGGCTTCAACAAAATGTGTCAAAGCATTTTTAAATAGAACATTTAATCCATGCCTCGCTCCCTCGAGTGATGAAGTAAAGAATTAAAAACATGACTATGTACTATGTGGGTAGAAGTCAGAAAATTCTCATTAAATACTTGTGGAGGAAAGTGAGGCATTTTGCAGATGCTTAAAGACATCTCAAGGTCTCTAAATAAGAGAAATTAAAGCTTGCATTGGAAACTTTTGGTCATCCTGAAAAGTAAACTGAAACACACAGAATAAAAATGATAATAATGGAGGCAGAGGGCCAGAATCAACATTTCATCCTATCGCTATACAGAGACTGCTTCCATCAAGGTGATAGGTGCCTGTACACCTCTGAGGTAAAGATGGTTGTAGTGCTGACACTTGACTGACAGACAGCAGAATTGCCAGGCAGTTTGGATCCAGCTGGAGGAGCAAGCTGGGCTTCCAGAGGCTGGAGCCTGGTGGATGTGGAATTACGTTATCTGAGATGTGACGCTATTTCATGTCCTCGGTCCCTAAAATGTTCAAAGGATAGTTTTACCCCTGGCTGAACGAGACTACCCCTTGAGCCATTTTATTAATGTTTCTTTATTGTTTAATGATAGCTTGCATAGCTTAAGGCTGTCTGCTCTGTTAAAATTTGCAGGCACACTTTGTGATGGAAAAAGTCATCTGCTCTTCTCACCGGAATCATTCACAAACCAAGAAGGGATGCTGCAGCCAGCCCTTAATTGAATTTTGTGGCATTCTGAATGATAATGCATGGGTCTCCTCTCCAAATCAGGAGTGAGGAATTATTACACAGAAGGGTAAACAGGATAAAAATGAAAATTAATGCTCTTGGAAAACAGATCATGCACTTCTGCAAATCTGTTTACTGGCATTTCTGTTCATAGACTCATAGGTTAGAAGTCTCTGTTATTGAACCCACACCCATCAAAGGGGATCATTCCCTAATTCCATGCCTTTTTTACTCCCAGTGAAAGACCATGAAGTTGCATCGAGCATTAAAAGCATTATTTTAAGTAGCATGGTAAATAGACTGAGCTTATTCACTTTGGTATAAACCAGGAACATAGAAGGTGGATTGTGGAGGGGAAGGCTCATGTTTACAGATGTTTATCTAAGGTAATTAGACATTTGCTGGGGGGAAGGAGCAGTAAATCAAAAGTATAGGAGACGAAAATTGATTTATTCTCTGAAACTGTCTGCCTTTTACAGTGAGATCTAAAAGTAGATCCTATCAAATTTGCTGTCATTTACAACATTTAGAAATGAAAATGGCAATTACCAGCCTTCTTTACATGTCAAAGGTTGCTAGACAAGGCTGGCTCAGCATTTTCACAGTGAAGAGCATTCAGATTTCTTTCAGAATTCTTTCCAATTCAGATCTTAGTCTTAATAGGCCATCAGAGGAGACCCTCATAAAATAAAAAAAAACAACACAGGCAATGTAGTTTCTGGACAGGTCTTTCTTTGGCAATGTTACGGAAGATGAAGGCTGGGAGACTTGCTTATTTTTCAGTGCAGAAATCCTCCCTAAGGTTATCAATTTGGAAAACTTGGGGTTTTGTTATTTTTCCTGGGAGAAAAAACAAGCAAAGGATTCAATGCAGAATTCTTCTGATGTAGATCTACTGTACTACTTACTCACCACTTAGAATGTTTCAGTATTAGCAGCCCTGCTGAGATTCAATGAGATATGACACACTATTCAGGATTTAAGCCTGTTTTCAGAAGAACTTGTTCTTCACGATTGATTTTTCTTTGTTAATTAGTTGTCTTCACTGTTAAGATTGGGAGCTAGTTATTTCTTAAAAAAACTTACTTCTTAGAGTTTGTGGATGGAATAGGCCAAGGGAGCTCCAGGTGACCTGAGGAAATATTCTTTTTATCTTGGTCCCACTCTCACTTGCCACATCAACTGTCCTGTCTAAAGCTGAGCTAACAAGTCAATTCCTTGAAAACTTTACCTTGTAGTCTCTTGTAATAGTGAATTTTACCTGAGTTTAGGAGACTTCCCAAGTGCTTTTTCTCCTAGCTGAAAATAAGCATCAGTAAAACTTCAGAAAACAAAACTAGAGTTAACACCTGAAGAACTGCAATAAGAAAGCAATTTAATATCTTTAAATTAGAAAAACACTTTCACCTCATTAAAAAACATAAAACGGATGAAGCATAGAGGATCACCCCAGCTAAAAGGTTAGGAATGTCCGTGAAATGCTGAGAAAAAAAAAATTGGAGAGGCTTTTGCTTTTCCCATAAAAGCTATTTTTGTACACACCTGATGACTCAGGAGTCTGCAGGAACACAGGAGTAGCTGATCCCCTCCTGGGTCCCAAAGACCCAGGTCTGTGGGATGTTTGTTTTTACCATTTACTGTCCTTCATATGTGTCTTCAATCCTCATGTCTGAGACCACTGAAATGGGAAGGGTGTTTGACCCTATCCATAGTCTGCTTTATATACAACAGTCTGGCACACCTGCATAAGTGAAGATGCTGTCAAAACTCAAGTTTCTCTCATGTAATGTAGAATTTGAAGCCAAGTGCTTATATAGAAGCACTGCATTGTAAAGTTGCAATTTCATCCCATAAAAGACTTGTCCTGAATGGAATTTTGGTCCTTCCTGGTGTTTGTTAAGCATCTGCTTGGTTTTTCCATTAGCAAACTATTGTTATAAATTAGCTGAGAGTCCATTTTCTTCATGCAGGAAAAGCCAATTCTTTATTTTCGTAACTCATTTTATCCAGTTTTTACAGACCTCGTGTTCAACTTTAATTGGTTAATAGCTTTCTTGCCAATTACTCTATTGGTTAATAAAAGGTATTCTACTTGGCCATCAAATCTATGTATTCTTGGTTTGTTTACATATTTTCTTTACTGATTCTCATGGGCCAAATCCCTTGTTATTGCAGGTGCATTTGTTTTTCAACCCAGGAGTAGGTTGTTATGCTAACAAGTTTTCATACCAAGATTGTTTTCACCTGGGAACTTGCAAATTATTTAGAAGTGACAAGCAAACTTTGGCAATTTAGCAGAGAGGCTTGATTTTATGAGGCCTTTCTTTTATAATTCTTTTACCTGTCATGACGTTAAACCTCGCCATCTAAAACCTTGTATTTTGCCGAAGGTTTTCTAGGAACTGATTCAAGACAAGACAAGGAGCAAGTCTCATCTGTACTGATCGCCGGGTGAACTCAATAAAGAGATGCTCCTGTATAGCTCACTGTTCACAGTGAGAGCATTATCTCCAATAAACATATCTGAAAACCAGGCTGTGAACTAAATTAAGAAACCTTAAAAGTGCTGGGACCTGCCCTAAGAAAAAAGACCACTTGTTTTAAAGAGGGTCACGGGGCCATAGAAACCCAGCCCTGCCAGTAAATCCTGGGGAATGTGGGGGATTCCTTCCAGCCTGGTACAAGGGTGAAAAAATTGGTTTGAAGGCCAAGCAATGAAAGGTTGGGAAGTTCCAAGCACTTGTATTGTCCCAGAACTTACTGTGCTGCTCTAAACCCTAGGATCAAGCAAAGAGTGTTTGTACCAGTGCTCATCCCCACGTGAGCAAGGGCAGGAAACTCCTGATTCAGGGCATGTTTACACTTACCTGATAGATTTTTTTTTTCTCTCCATCTGTTGTCATCCTATTCTTAGACATGATGAGAATGGTCATATAAAATAATATCAGTACAAAAACATTTCAGAATTCACTGGAATTTATCTTTCTTTTTCCTCCCTCAAAAGAACCACCATCGAGTCCCCACTCCACATAAACACGTTTGACTTTCTTCATAATCATAAGGAAAATTACTTTGGTTGATCAGGAAAGTATCACCTTTGCATTAGCAAGTTGGCTTGAACACAAAATGATCTTTTTACATTCTATGTATCCGTATCTCTAGAATTAATCATCCATTCAGCTGGTAGTTTATTCAAATTTAAACACACAAACAAGGTGCAGTAGGAATATTTTCAGAATACAAATATTTGCTTTTTACCTCTTTAAACCACCTACCCACCACAAGGATGAAAGCTGCCAAGTGGCAGCTGAAAGCAACATTTTGTCTTCGATTAGTCATATCTGAAGCTATTTTTAAATGTTTGCTGCCTGTGAAACAGTGCTGCTGGGACAAACGTGTAACAACAGGGGGCAAACGAGGTCACTGCGAACCAGCTCCTGGGGCATGTTTCCTTGTGAATGGATTTGACTTCTGTTGGGGGCTCCATTGTCCCACTGAGATTCCATTTCCTGCCGCAGACAGATCCCATTTGCTGAGCCAACAGCTGCCCCTGTGTAGGAATGCACTCCCACACCCGGGCAGGTGTTTCCAAAAAGGAAAGGGGGCTCAGTTACACCCCTGACTTTTATGAAAAGGCACCAGAACTTTCTGTGTCCCTCTTACCGTGGCTGGCTTTTTGTAGAAAAATTAAAAGATACTTGTTTCCTTAAAATAAAAAATCCTTTACTTGTAAAACTATGCATTTTTAAAAAGTAAAACCCCAGTGTAAGTCCACAGCCCATATGTAGTCATAAAAAAAGCTACGTAATTAAAAAGTCCACAATTACAGGTTCCCAGGTGGGCTGCTTTTGTAAAAACTAAAAACCACAAACAAACTATGTCTCTTATAGAATGTTACCATAACAATTAAAAAAACCCTTTTCTCTCTCAAAAACTAAATTAAAAAACTATTTTATAAGTAGTACTAACCTAAAATTCTAAGTTCTATCTTTTTACATTGTTTATAAAAAAATAAACTGTTAGTAAAAAAGAAGAGAGTGCTTTTAAAAAGTTTCAATTTTTGTTCTCTTTTTAGTGTGTGTTAATAAATCTGGGTTTTTTTTCCTCTTTAAGTTAAGCCTGTTTTTACCTTCCTTCTAATCCTATTCCACAATAGAAAAATATTTAAACCACTACACCAAACTTAACAAACAAAATTCAATAAACATAAAACCATTACACATAGTCAGGTGTCAGATGCTTCTCTGGCACCTGCACACGGCTTTGTTCTTTTGTTTCTATATCATTTGTTATTTTCTCATTTCTTAAAACCTTTGCTTTACAAAACACACCCAAGGAGCTGTCTCGCTGTTATTAAGCCACTCTGGGAGGCTGCAGGTCAACCCTCAGACCTGCTGCATCCTCACGGGTCTCATTACACTCTGGCCACCTGTAGGACGGCATCACCCCTGGGCCAGCAGGAGGGTCCTGTGCCCAGAGCTCTCAGCCTGGGGGTGCCCTGGGGAGCCCCTCAGCATCACTCACTGACCTTCACCCCGAGGGCTGGAGAAGCTCTGTGCGCCCTCGGGTGCCTGCCCCCAGGGCAGGGATTGGGGCAAGGTTTCATTTCTCATGAGAGATGTATTTAGTGCTTATTAATGTGGGTCACTTGGGTTGGGGCTGGGCCAAGGGTGCCCAGGCTGGCATCACATTAGAGGGTTTACAGACACCAAAGGAAAAGATTGCTTATTGAGGCAGAGACCAATTCATTAGAGAAATATTTATGCTACAGCTCCCTGAGACTTCCAGGAGGAGTGGGGGAACTCTCCAATATGAGAATTGACAAAAGCGATGCACAGACGTGCTAATCCTGGTTTGGCAGCTGGGTGTTGGTGGCTTTGCATAGCGTTGAGCGTGAGAATCTATTCATCAGAGAATCAATCATCAGTGGGGCCTGATGAGCCTTGACTTCACATTTGTCTTTAGGAAATCTAGAAAGCTTCCCTGGAAATATTCCCAGTGAAAGGCACTGGAGGTGCCTGACTTCCCCAGCTTGTTTTTCAAGGTGGTGAATCCTCATGGGGCTGTGTTATAAAAGTGGCCTGGCCAAGGGAAGAGAGCACACACCTTTCAATGCCATGCTCAGAATTAAGAGCCTTGAATATTACAGTTGTGAACGATTTCCCCAGCACTCAGATAATTTCTATGACTAAGTAAAAGCATTTCTAAAAATAGGGTCTTTGTCCAAAAGGAGGAAAACAAGGTAAAGTATCCTCAAATGCCTACTTGAGATCTGCTTTGTGTTACAGCACTGGCTTGCATTTGACATAGGGGTAAATAGAAAGCTTTATTCTGTCCTGTAGATTTGTTTCAGAGCTGGGCATTTTTTAAGCACAGAATGACTCAGAACTGCAGTAGACTGACTATTCTGTAACTAATATAATAGTTGCAAAACTTCCTTGCCAGAACCAGAATCTGTAAGGTAATTGCTGCTCAGCATTGCTTAGCACACCAAATCTGCTTTGCTGTCCAAATTTGTGACCCATTTATTATCATTTCATCTGGTACCAAGGAAAGTAAGGGTGGTCACAAACTCAACTTTCTTTATGACCTCAGAAGTGAATCACCACAAAATCCACAGGTATTTCTACTGGGGTTTCTTTCAAGACTCATTGGAGAGCCTGCAGTGCTATTCATATTCTTTGGGAAATGAAAGAGGGCTGTTGCTATGAAATGAAAACTTTTCCTACTGGCTACGCGAGCTTCCTGTTTGTAGTCACAGGAGAGCAGCTCAGACAGAACTGGCCATGGGCAGAAAAGCCACAGACACACAAAAGCTGTAGGTCAGACACTGCAACCTAATTAATACCTTGATCAACACCATTAGCACAATGAGAAAGGTTTATCATAGAACTGAGCATTCATCTTAAGGTCCAAATCTGCTAAATTGAAGACTACTTACTCAAAGCCAGATTTTCTTTGCTTCAGGTTCTCACATGAGCTTGTGTTAGACTGGTGCGTGCATAACTGGCAATGTAGAAAGTATCATATACTCCCAAAACAGCGCTACTGTAGAAAGGGAAATTAGGATAGAATAGTATAATTCTAGATGGAAAGGACCAACATCAATCATCTAGTCCCAACACCTGACTGCTTCAGGCTGTCCAAAACCAGGTCCAGCATGCAGAAAACAAACCTCTCTTCCTTGCCTCACCTACGCACCTCAGAGCTCCCACTCTCTGAAGACTGGGCCCAGGGTACCTCAGGCTTGTGGGGGTTGCTGGTGTGGCCTCTTCCCATGACTGGTCTTCCCCAAGCTGGCTCATCTCATGAGCATCACTACAGAGAAGGCAGCTCCTGTAAGAGAAATGGGATTAATTCCTCTTTCCCAGCCTCCTCTCTATCTTCCGTTGTGAGAACTTTAACAATTAGATCTATTCTCAGTTCATCCACGTTTCTGAATGTGTGGATAGTTTCTCTGAGGAAAGCTTAAGAAAGCTCTAGAACAACTTAAATAGTCTTATTTATTGCAGCATTCCCAAGGGTTGTCAAATTTAAACTGAATTCCTGTTTGGAAAGGAAATGAAAATAGAGAGAAAGGAGTTTGGTAGAATCAGAGGGGTTTTAATTAGTTTCTGGTGGAGGCAGTGGAATTAAGTGCTGTAATATCCCAGTGCCTCTATACACATTGTTCTCTCCAGGGTCAGCTCCGTGAATTTGCTGAGTGACAGAAGGAAAAGTAACCTTATTGCTTCCCTCTCCCATATTCTAGCCTCAAATCAGCATACCACTGTTGAATTCTACTTTTACCTCTCCCTCTTGTTGGCTTTACAAGATCTCTATCCCAACACAGAAGGGAAATGACACTTGAGTTGTTGTCTTGGTTGGAAAGACAGGTGACTGCTAAGGAAGGCAGAACCCTCCCTTGGAATGGAGAATGTAAACCCCCTCCCTCCAAAGTATTATAATTTTGAAATTAAGAGGCTTTCAGGCAAAGATATAGGAGCAGGAATAACAGTTCTTTACCAGGAATATTAAAAATAAAAATGTAGNTACACACCTCACTTCCGGACTCTTCCAGCAGCACTGTGGCTGCCAGGCCAGGTTGCTCTGGTTTGTTCAGTATTTAACCCAGCCATGACCCACTCTATCTTTTGTATAAGAGAAACCACCTGGACCACAGCAGCTTTTCTGTGTTCTGCCCTGGCTGCCAGCTGGATGTGGCTCCTGCAGCACTGGCTGCAGGGCTGGACACAGCAGCTCCAGATGTTCCTTTTCCTCAAATGAAACATGGCACAACTAGTTTTTAGCACTTGCTCTCCACATACTGCTCTTGCACAGAGACTGTACTAAAGAACATTAATTGATGGCAAACTTTCCATCACCTTAATGCCAGGCATTTTTAAAAAATTATTTGACCTAGTTCTTCAATAGGAGAATCAGGTAGTCTCATGTAGGTTAATAAGTGGAAAAAAAAAATTCAATTAAAAAATTGTGTAGCCACACACACTCCTTCCTTACAATCTCATACTTGTATCATGCTGTGCATGCTGCTAATTCAAAAGGCTGATATGGTCACAGACAGCCCAGCTTCTAGGATTTACCATTCAAACACACTTGAAGTGGCATGAAAAATGCAATAAAATAATTCTTTTGGACAAGTTTAGAGAGAGGTATTCCCAAAAGACAGAATTCTGGCTTCCAGCCACATAAAGCTTACTTTGTCAATAACACAGTGAAGGAAGGCATGAATGAATTTTATTTCATTGGACAAGTGACTTGGAATACAGATAAGGCAGGGTGAGCATATAAACCTTTAAATAAATGTTTTAGCACTATCTGGAAGGGAGGAATGCAATTGATTCCAATCTTTTCTGACAGAAAATCAGTTCCTCTAAAGCTCTTGGGGCAACAAACACTAACTAAAAGTGTCTGTTACTAATAAAATCTTTAACTACAACAAAACAAGATGTTGTCCTTTGCAATTAATAAGCTACAATTAATGCAAATTATTACTCTGTTGTTTAATTGAAATATTAAACTGCAATATTAGGTCTTTGTTTTACTATGATTTTAAGAACCCTGTAACTTTGAAAAGGGATCTTTAAAGAGCTCAAGGAAAACCCAGCAGAGCAATAGCTGACAAAGCCCCTGACAAAACACAGTGTAAACAGCAGCAGTAGGAATTCAAAACACTCTGTGCTGGGATTTCTCTCTAATGAGCACTGCCATGGTACCTGGAAATGCTGCAAACTGCTGTTAATAGAAAATACTGATCTGTGATTATGCCCAGCAACATTCTTTGTTCTGTTTTGTGGGGGTTACTTCAGACAAAGTTGTTTTGAGGAAAATTTTGACATTTTCCTTCCTCTCTGCCTGGTTAACATGAGTCTTATGATATTCTCTGCAGCAATACTACAAGCTGGAGCAGCAAAAACTGCTGTTATAATTCTGGTTTTGCTTTGCAAACACATGTTATGTGTTGGAATGAAGGGGGGCATTTAGCCACATTTGGAATGTCCACAAGAGAAATTCACTCTAAGTGGAAATTTCTTTATACTATAAATCTAACTCAAACCAGTACATGGAATTAGAGTTATATTTGCAAAACCACAGCTTGTTAAAATTTACAAATCAAACAACATTATTATCTTAGGGACCTGAGGATGAATGGTATGGCTGGAAAAAGAGATTGTACTCAGTCACAATGTGAATTTCAAATAAAATGATACCTCATTCCTGCTGCCAATCCGATATGAGTTCAAAGGAGTCACTATATTTTTAGTATTAAATATTCTTTTCTTAATATATTCCATAATGAAAACAAAAATTGCAGAACAGAAAAAAAAAGACTGGTGTTTCTACAAAGTACATTCAGTATTTGCATTAAAGCTTTTAGCCTAAAATACGTAGTACCAGTAGTATTACTACAGTAGTAATCTGTTTATTTTTTGATAGAAAACACTCTTTATATTGAATTTGCTGTCAGGTTACTACTTATTAAAATAGACCCCTTCAGATTAGATTAGCTAATATGGTTAAAAGAAAGAAAAAAAGTCGCATAATTCCAAATACATGTGCTTGCAACTGGTATTACCTAATAAAGAGCACTCAGGGTCTGTTTCTGTGCCTTTCCAGCCCATAAATCACAGAATTTCAGGATTCTAAATTCTGCCTTCCCATCTTAATTGTTCTTTTTGTTTGTATAAATAACTACTCAACCTTCAGACTTCGGTGTGACCAGGCTTTGGCACCATACACATGAAAAACACAAGTGGGGAGCTCAATATTTACAAACAGAAAATTTTATCTCTGTTTTCATGTTTCTACAGTGAGAGAGGCAATAGAATCTATTTCACGATCTTGTTACAGAACCAAACCTCCAGCACTCAGAGTAGCTTTTCTGAAGGGAATGGCTTTCGGTTTTGCCAAAGAAAGCATTCAGCGACTGCATGGGGGGGGAAAAATCAAGTGTTAAACAATGGTCAACATTTTCCTTGCATGTGATGGATGAGTCTGTATGGTAATCTATACTTCTGCACCCAAAATAATTGCATAAAATCACCAGGACTCAAGAATTATCTCAGAAACCTCTAAGAAATACATCTTAGGGCTCTTAATACCAGCAAAGGGTGGGACACAGGAACACAGCCCTTCTGCACTTTCCTCTCTGAACTGCTTATTTCTGGCAACAGGTTCCATATATAAATATGGATATGTTTCCTTTTTTTCAAAGAAATTTCTGGTTTTGAATGACACTAAAAAGTGCAAGTTTACATTTTGCAGTGAGAATATCTGATAGTAATAACTGTAAAAGAAACATTCTTGTACTTAGGAAGCATTTTTAATCAAGACTTTTAACATTCCATCAACATGAGCAGAATTTCCTGCCTTATGACAAAGTGCTTAAAATGCTGGGTCCTGAAAATGTTTTTAGATCATTTCTATCATGTTATCTTTATGTCTTTATGGAAACCTTTCAAAAGTTTTTCTTGATTTCAACAAAAGAGAGGTACCAAACTTCAAATTAACTAATTCTCATCCAGCTCTATTAACTGCAGATCCCATCAGTGGGCAGCGGGGTCTTTTGTTTTATACAAAGCTGTTCAACAAAGGAGTGATTCTACAGGCAGTGCTGACACTGTACATCTTTAAAATCTCTTACCTTCTAGGAATTGCTTAAATAATGAGACATTACTGATTGACATACCATGGAAAGCTTTCAAGAGAGTAATTTGACAAGTGTTTCCATCTTCACCTGAAGGATACTTTTGTTTAAAATATTTTTTTAATAAAGTTTTCCTTAGTGCTGAAGAGTAGTTTTGCTTTGGTAAAGAGCTGGCTGAGACAAATGACTGGATGAAGGAGTGATCTCAAAGATTACTTTAATAAACAATTAAATAAAAAAGGTATTAATTATTATAATTATAAACCCAGAAAAATGATATGACTTTCTCCATATGTCAGAGCATACAACTCTTCTGAAGAGTTATAAAAACTCTTTTAAAGTGCTTTTAAGCATTTAAGTGCTCTTTTAAAGAACTCCTTTAGTAGAAAACCATGCAACCTGGAACTCCAGTTTAGGCCAAGTGTTTGGCAACTGAAAGCAGCTCCTGTGAACTCTGAGGCTGTGGGTACTGCCAGCATGGGGTGTCCACAGTGTGAGACAGGGAGCACATTCAGGTGCCCTTGAACAGTGAGCAGCTACCTGGGATGGTAGCAAAGAACTCTCCTGGGTGGAGGAGCCAGGGTAGAGTTGGATATATCCATAGAGTCTGGGTAGTTTGTAGCTAACTCCCCTTACAACAGGTTTATGTTTTCCTCCAGGACCAGCTGGGGCTCACTCCAGAAGGCAGTGTGGAAGGAAACTCGTGCTTGCAGTGTGGAAAGCTGTCCTACAGCAAACCAGGGAGATGAGTAGGATTTTGCGTCCTGCTCTTCCACTGGAGGCATCTTCCTGAAAACTTGATGTAGCAACTCTTTTCATTTCACGTCCCTGAAGTGCTGCCTCCGATTCTCTGTCATCTTCCTGTTCTGCTGAGTCCCTTTACCAGCAAGGAATCTTGTAATAATGATTTTTCCAAATATAGCTAGTTGAAATATTAAATGAATGCAAATCAAGTATTTGTGTATACACAGAGGGAGGGATTTGGTTTTGATCAACTGAAGCTTTTTTCCAAATGTTAAGTCTCGAGACATTTCTGCTGACTTCATAAAATTATTAAAGCTTGTGGTGAGGGAGTTTTATTGTTTGAGGGTTTTTTACTAGCTGTATCAAATAATAAGGAAAAGCACCATTAAGATTTCAACATATCCAGTTGTGCATGCTTTCCTAACAACCAAGCCAAACTGTTACATTTCCAGTCAACAGGCAGTGATTTACGTGGATGACCCTGACTCCCTGCTCCTGTAAGTCTTTAAACAGCTCCACTTTCAGTTGCAACAGATTCCAGAAGTGAGCAATCAATCTTGAACGTGTTGTTTCACAAAAATGACTAGGTGATTTCAGAGCTGTGTTTTCCCCACGGTGAAAATACCAGGCTACTGCTGCATCAGGCTGGTTGTCATTCCTGCCTGCCTTCGTGGAGCCGGTGGGAATCACAACTGCAGTCTGCAAGGGAATCACTTTGTGTCCCCTGGAGCTGGGGAATGCCACTAAATCAGCAGGCTGGGTGGTGCTAGGAGGAAGGATTCTCAGAATCCAATCTGTTCCCAGGCAGATCGCTGGGGATGATTTTAGTGTGTAATCCACGCTGACACCCCTCGAGTGCACAAACACCAGGCTGAGCCAGCTCACAGCACTGCCTCCCACTGCTCACCCTCCCTGCCCAGCAGAGCAAGCCAGGCTGAAACCCCTCTCTGGAAGAGCGCACTGAATTCACCTTCGATTTACCCCAACACAGGGAGCAAAGTCAAATCCGTGAGCAGTTTCACCATGTAGAGAACTTCACCATTTGTCTCTGTAACACAGCCTTGGGCAGGCAGGAGGTGTTATACAAACTGTTCTGTTCTCAGCACCATGTAAAGCAATTGCATCTTGGAGGCACAGTTCTTACCTTCCTTCTACGCCCACAGAGCAGCCAGGGCTGGCACAGACACTCAGTCTGACCTTGTTGGCCTCTTCTTGTGTGCTCCCTCTTGCCCAGGATAAGGCCAAGGCTCTTCCACTCTTGCGCTCCAAGGCAGAGGAACCCATTTCCCATTATTTTGCACACTCAGGAAAGAAAAAGGCAAATTAATACAATATAAAGACAGAAAGGGAAGGAAAAGAAAGTTTGCTGAGTGATCCTAAGCAAGCCAGTGTCTGTGCAGTCCACTCTTCTCTGCAGCACTGCCAACAGCGGGTACTTCCTCTGATGTGGTTCATCTTGAAGGATGCAGCAGGACATGTCATCCTAGAGAAATACTGTGCTGATGGATATAAGTCAGGATTTTTAGCATTTGAAATGAGCAAGGGAAGGCAATTCCTGTTCCTGACTCTGGCACTGTCCACTGCCTGACTCCTCAGCTCACTTTAATGTGCTCCTAAACTGTGAATCCAGGAATTCCTGCCCATCCTCTCCCGCAGCAGTATCAGCTCTTGGTAGGGAGCACTTACTGTAATCACATTCACGATGAAAAACGTTGTTAGTAGTATGAAAAACACATAGCACCGCATTATGGGTCAAATACAGCTTTAATTGAAATATTTTGTTGTAATTCGCCTTGCTTAGCTTTTCTTTCACATCTAATAAGAAATGGAACAATTCACCAGAATCATAGCAACAAACACAGCATAACTCTAAATCCTGACTAGATTTGCCTTTGTGGAGGGTGTGTGAGGAAGGGAACATATAAATCACACACTAAGATAACACATTTGAGGCACTCGATACTAAATGGGTGAGGTCTCATTTACTTCTAGTCTTAATTCCAGCATCCCCCAAGGACCAAATAAATGTAAAACCTGGCTTAGCTGCAGTAACTTATTCTACCTGATGCAAAATCTTACAACAGAGTGCAAGTCTTGTTCCAATACTGAAAGAGAAAAGTAATTATATTCCTCAGGAATGAAAACTTATTGTCTTTTGGAAGCATTTCATTTTATCTGGTATTTGTTCTCTCATGAGTCGCTCTTACTACTGAAGAGAGAGTTTAAATTTATATTAAATATAACTTTGTGTTTAGCAAAGTGACATCAAGGCATTAAGAAAAAGCATTGCTGACTAAGCAAAATTCATATAAAGAAAGTAGGCTACAAATAAGAATCACGGTTTCCACACCATGGGGTTTTTTCTATTTTTTCTGGTCAGCTGAACTGACTGTTTGAACAGGTTTTAACCCCTTATCACATCAACAACATAAACTAACAAATATAAGGAGATCTTGTTTACAAAGCCACGCTCAGTGGCTGACACCAGGATATTTTATTTTATAACAGGAACAGTTTTACAGTAAACATTAGGACATTAGCATACAGCTACTTTTATTTACAGGAGAAACTTGGAAGGATGCACAGCATTTGACAGGGTTTTGGGACATTACTCTGCATCTGCAACACTGCTCTGACAAAGGATAGGATATTGTGTAATTAAAATTAAAGCCTCAAAACACAGAATCCACATGTGTTATCACAGGAACAAAATGCTAGCAAGTTGAGGGTGTTTTGTAAGAAGTCGTAATTTTTGTTCACTGTATCTGTTAAATTATTTAGGAAACCTCTGCATAATTTATTTCTTTCAACAAGATACTTCCATGCACAGATAATGTTAAATGTGAGTGTGTGGATTTGGGGATTTTGTATGCCTGGATTTTAAGGGAAAAACTTTCAGTATTTTTGAATAGGTAACTACGTAGAAACCAACACTGAGCACCACCAATAGTCTGAGGAGACATCATTGCTTGTTTTTCAAAAGGGCTTTTTTATAACTTGGATGTGGTTATTGTAGCTACTTACATTTTAAAATCAGATCTGGTCACTCTCAAGGCTTCAGAGTCCTCTGTGATTGACGGCAGAGAGCATACAAAATTGCCCTAAATGCATTTTTCCTTTTTTTTTAAATAGGTAGAACTAATGTTCGAGTATTAGACACAGACATCAGTCCCAGAGCCACACTGCTTGCCAGGCCTGCCCTGTGTTGAACTCGCATGAATACAGTTTTCCTCCTTTCCTGATTACAACACAGAAAGCCACCCAATTATTTTAAAATACCACATATTCCTTGTTACCTCCAGTTAAAGATGGTAATATGAGGAAAAGTTTTTTTCCCCAGAGTGGGGTCAGGCGCTGAACAGCATTCCTCAGGGAATGGCTGGAGCTGTGTCAGGGGAGGTTGAGGCTGGATATCAGGAAAAGGGTGCTGGGCACTGCCCAGGGAACGGGCACGGCCCCGAGGCTGCCAGAGCTCCAGGAGTGTTTGGACACTGCTCCCAGCAACAGGGTGGGATTGTTGGGGTGTCTGTGCACGGCCAGGAGCTGGACTCAATAATTCTTGTGGGTCCCTTCTAGCTCAGGATGCTCTGTGGTTCTATGACTCCATGTTCTTCATCATCAAGGAGCCGACTGCTTTACCCCATAGCCAACAGTTAGCACTGGCTGTGACTCACCACCAGTTTACTTAGACTGAAATGGAGCTTTCATTAAACTGCAAGATGCAGGCCACTAGCCAGTGCCTGAGTGGTTCCTTTTTTAAGTGAGCAGATTTATTTTCAGATTTCTTCAAAGTCCAACCCTTAATGTCCTCTCCACAGAAGATAACTGTCATCCATTGCAAAGACACTGTTCTCCTTCAGAGTTCCTGTGCTGTGACCTCTCTGACCCGGTGATCAGAGCTTAAAACTGAATACTACTTATTGGAGTAAAGTGATGCCCTTTTCCCTCCCTTTTGGGCACCACCATCACACACGCACATTCCCTGAGACAGTTCTGAGAGCTAATTCAGCTGAGACTCAGTGTACCAAAAGCCATGCAGAGGAGCACCAGATCCCCTTGAGCAGGCTGGAAGGGAAGGGCAGGGCAGGGCAGGACAACAGCAGCACGGATTTTGATCAGCTTAACTCCTAACAGGATTAAATCCCAGCATCAAAAGGCACAAACTGGTAGGACTTAAAAGAGGACGACACTTCCTGTGTGCAGTTCTGGAAATTACTTCACCATGCCCCCTCTCCTTTTCTGTGTGAAGGGGCCTCCCAGATCTCTGTCCCTTCTTTGTCAGGCTTGGGAATTAGCAGCTTACTGAGAAGCCTGTCAGTGCCAATCAGGTACACCAGTGAGCTCTACCCAACGCAAGTGCAGGGCACCCCTCTCGTGTCTGACTGTTCATGTGCAGCCAAAGCAAAGCCTGTGATGGTGGGCTGGAGCCTGGCCCTTCCCTCTCCATCCTTTTGTCACTATAATGCCATCTTTGTATCCGATAACTTGGGCTCCCCACATCCTCCAGTTCTGCCAAATAACCTCATTGANAAGCCATGCAGAGGAGCACCAGATCCCCTTGAGCAGGCTGGAAGGGAAGGGCAGGGCAGGACAACAGCAGCACGGATTTTGATCAGCTTAACTCCTAACAGGATTAAATCCCAGCATCAAAAGGCACAAACTGGTAGGACTTAAAAGAGGACGACACTTCCTGTGTGCAGTTCTGGATATTACTTCACCATGCCCCCTCTCCTTTTCTGTGTGAAGGGGCCTCCCAGATCTCTGTCCCTTCTTTGTCAGGCTTGGGAATTAGCAGCTTATTGAGAAGCCTGTCAGTGCCAATCAGGTACACCAGTGAGCTCTACCCAACGCAAGTGCAGGGCACCCCTCTCGTGTCTGACTGTTCATGTGCAGCCAAAGCAAAGCCTGTGATGGTGGGCTGGAGCCTGGCCCTTCCCTCTCCATCCTTTTGTCACTATAATGCCATCTTTGTATCCGATAACTTGGGCTCCCCACATCCTCCAGTTCTGCCAAATAACCTCATTGACAGGAACCTCAGGAAATAGCTCCCCAGTTCCAATTCCTTTGATGTAGTATCTGAGTGACAGGAGATCCTCTGGGCTGCTTGGATCAATCAAGAATTAGAGTCAAACAAATCAAAGAAGAATATTTTTTGATGTTGCTGGATTTGAAACTTTCCAGAGAACTTTGTCCAAAGAAGTCAAGTGAAGAAATGTAGCTGAAATGTAAGAACACCCATGTGAGGGAGCAGCTGGGAGAGGCCGAAGATCACAGTTCAGAACTAACTTTGTGTATAAACTCCAATTTAAACTCAGATCTGATTTGGATCTGGCCAGAGCAGTTCAGCTGATACACCTGCATTTGAGCAGCAAGTATCAGAAGATGTGGAATTCAACACAAGTTCATATAATTTCAGCTCAGACTCATGTCTTGCTGACACATCACTGACTGCACACACTGGGAAACAAGATCCACAGAGTACAGTAGATGTAATGAGAATTAAGTGAGGGCAGCTATAACCAAAGGTAATGAAGTTCCAAACACTGGCCACAGCCATTCAAGAGAAAATACTCAAACCATGAAGAAATGTACAGTTAAACACAGGCAGTTTAAAAGCTATACTTTCATGTACAAATTACTTTATATGTCCCATCTTCATTAGATGCTCATCTTTCCTTTTTATGTATAAAACTCAGACAAATGGCTGTAGAATAAAACGGGATCTCTTTAAAAAGAGCACCTCTGAGGGCTGAATTTACAACTGCCTTTTCTCAGGTTGCCACTAAAACTTCTTTTTCCTCCTAAACCAAGTCTCACCCTCTCCTGTGAAGAGAACTAATGGAAGGAAAGGCAGCACCCCTCCTCTGGTTCAGCTGTCTCTCCACGCAGCCCCTGAAAATTCAGGAAGGCACCAGTGGCACAGCACACCTCTCCCTTCACAGGGGCACTCAGCCCTCTCGTTTGTGAAGTTAATTTAGTGAGGTTAAATGACACCGTTTTTCTGAGTGCATTTTCTCACCTCCAGCTGGAGCCCTGTCAGGGTTCCCAGGTAGGGCAAGGAACACTCTCCCTGCCTTGTTTTCATACATGCTACAAAAGGGATTGCACTACCCTCCTTCCCCAACCCCAATTACCAGGCTGTGAAAAGAACTCCAATTAAGTGGTTAGCCTAATAGCATGGCAGCTCTTCAGGAAACTGCCTATCTAAATAGAGATGTACGGAAAGCAGTTTTCTCTCTAATAGTGATGCATTTTCAATTTATGCAATACAAAGTGCATTGGTCTGCAGTGTCCCTGGCTACTGATGATTAATAGCCCGTACACTGCAAGGGGCTACAAAGAAAAGTGCCAAGGGAAGCAGATGCAGCAGGTTTTATATTATCATGACTGCAACAAACTCATTCAGTGGTGTCAGCTCTGACTGCAGGATTCTGATTATGAAATATGATGCGTGTTGAATTTAATGGCTTTCTCTGCCCTTCTGGTGAGTTCACTGCTTTCCAATGTCATTTTGTGTTCTCATCTGAGTGGTAATAAAAGGAATATCATTGACTGTGCTAGCTCTGTAACCACTGTGTGTTTTACAATAAATTGTGTTTCAGGACCCTTCTACCCAGGAGAGTGTGCAAGGGCCAGAAAGTAATATTCCCCAGTTCTACGATATGAAGAGTTTCTCTGAGAGAACAGGAAATTATGCAGGACTGCCCTCCTCTTGAGGCATTCCTTATGTGAGCAGGACATCTCTTTTTCAAGTGGTTATGTACCAAAAAATCAGTTTGGATTACAAATTATACCTGCCCCCCCAAAAAATCCAAATAAACAGCTACTGCTATGAAGGAGAAATTATGATACCTTGATAACAAGAGGATAAAAGCTATTCAAAATAAAATGTAAATAAGCAACCTGGGCATGCATCACACATGTAGGAATGTAAAGTCAGGGGAGACATCTAAAGATGGACTTTTTTATCCAGCAACTCGTTATTCCATCCAACCTGTCAGTGAGCTGTGGCCTGCACCAAGTTAAGATCTTACCTGCTGGAGAGTTGGCTTTCTGGAGAGCTACAGGTGGAGCCATGAAACCCCTAATGACTGCAAAGTCATTATATTGGTTTCTCAAGCAAAATAAGCCTCACAAAAAATGCATTGTGCCACTATCAGTGTTGAAGAGTGCACCCGCCAGACTGCTCCACACTGCTAACCACCACTGTCCCAAGATGGGGGGGCTCTATCCCAGCAGGTACAATGCAGATCCGTGAAGGGAGAAAAGACAGAACCTCAAAGCTGAGATATTTTGCGTTACCTAGAAGAATTCCAGGGTTTCCATCCTCTCTGCCCACATGCATCTCCTGCCTGCGACATATCAGGGGCTCAGTCACTCCCACAGCTGCCTTGGTCAGGGGAAAGCAATGTAATACACAGACAGAGAGAAATCTCCTATGAGATTGTTGGATAAATCCCCCTGTCCTATCTTTCCCCTTGGAATCTGCTGCAGCCAGCATGAAACACTGCAGCAACAGGTAGATTAGTGATTGAGTGAGCTGGAATGCAAGTCCCATCATGCCGACAGGATGAGACACAAGCACATTGTTCCTCTTTCTCCCAGGAAAAGGCACAAATTGAAGTTTTTCTCACTTCTGCACTTTGCAGTTTCATGTCTGGCCAAATCTAGACAGCAGCAGTGAAACAGCAAGAGCAAAGCCACATCCACTGATGCACCAAGTGCCTGAAACACAAAGGGTATTTTTCTCTTTGTAAATGCACATTCCAAAGTTCACCTGTGCTGTTCTCTTAACTACAGCCCCCTCTGATGGAGTATTGCTGTTTCTAGAAACGTAAGGAATATTTTTTGAAGCAGGAGGACAGGAAGTCATACCTGCACTTTTCGGTTCTGAATCCAGAGCTGGGGCTTTATTTTTAAAGTGATATGACCAAACTGCAGAGGTTGTTCCTAAGAATTTACAGGTAAGGTGGAAGCTTTCCTTTACAGAAGTAAATCTGTACATTTGTCTGGTTTTTGGAAGAGAAA
>VYZR01005039.1:0-31535 GCA_013400675.1 Oxylabes madagascariensis
GTGTGTGTGTGTGTGTGTCTATGTGCAAGTGTTTTTTCCTTTTAAAAATAAAGTGTAGGAATGAAACAGCACAGCCTCCCTTACACGTGTTTCATATGACACTATAAAAAGGGCAGAGCACTGCTGTTAGAAGGAAGGTGCCTCTTTACTCTGCAGCGAAGTAATTATTTCCCAGTCAGTAGATAGGACTCCAGCCACTTGGCACTTTCTTATGTGCCATTTTCCAATCCAAAAGAGCAACCTGGGATTTTGTGATAATTCAAGCAATCCGATGAGCTCATGCACATGGCATTGATTTGCTAGAAATGCCACACAGATCCCATTCAGCCTCAGCACTCATAAATCCATGTGACATTTTTATCTATTTATAAACTTTTAACAGCAGGTTATGATTGTTACGCAAGCCATTTTCCAGGGATTAATAAGCAGCTTTTGTTGATGGCAGCAAGAAGGGCCATTAACTACTCTGGGACAGTCATTAATCTGTAGTAAATGCTAAGCATCTGGATCATTTCTATGTAATTAAATAATCAATACTGCCTTTTGATTCAAATAACTGGAGAATTGTATTTCAAATTTATCTTGGCTTTGGGTGTTCTTAATTCTATTAGTTTACAACAGGGCAGGAAACGGGCACATGAGCAAGCAAGATTTTCTCCCGGTGTAACAGGCTCTTAGATTATCAGGTATTTCATATAAAACCTGTCAAGTCAAAATAGCATTCAAAGTGGCCACCAAAACCAACTCATTGGATTGGATGGAGAAAAAAATAATCATATGTTGTTCTTTTTCATAATAGAGTACTTTCATTATTGCAATAAAATTAGGTGATCTGACCCTAGGATCTGGAAGAATTCAAATAATCAAACAGAAACTCCCCCTGCCCAGCCACCCTCAGAAAAGTCCATTTTATTTCATTCCCTGGCTGACATGACCTCTGTGCCCTCAGGTGGATGAGGTTGTGGTGTCATTTCTCTGTTTCCCTCTCTCTCTTCCTTTATCTCTCTGGGCACTGGTGTGAGTCACTTCTCTGGTTTTGTTTTGTTCTTGTCTTTGCTGTGGAATCCATTGATCTGCAGAGGTGCTCACAGATGATGGTATTGGTGTCCATTGCAAACCTGGCCAGGCAAGAACACACCGCAGTGGGGCTGCTGCCGTCTCTGTGGAGAGCTCGGGAAATGCTCCAGCAAGCAAAGTTCATCTTTTCTTTTGAAAGAGAGCAGAGAGGACAGTACCAGCTGAACCCTAGGAATAACAATGAGCTGGAAAATGAGAGGATTGTAAACCATAAATGCATCTTAAAGGGCTGGCTGGAATAGCAAACCAAAGATAATTTGTGGCAGAAAGAAGAACCCAGAATAAGAAGGAAGAACCTATGGGTAAAGGAGACCATAGCTTTCTCTGGGAAATTTCTTGCTTGCAATAAAATTGCTGTCAGTTTAGGGGCAAGAAAAGGAAGCGGGCCAAACTGGGAAAGGAATTTACTGTCATGAAATCAAACCAGGAGATTTAGATGAAAAGGTCTTTGGAGCAGGGATTAGGCCTAATCATGTATTCATACAGTGACTGACAGTATGAGGCTTTTGTCTTGACTTGAGCCTCTGGAAATTACCAGAAAACAAATGCCAGACCAAGGCAAGCTGCACCAGGACCTCTGAGATATACACAGGAGAGTAAAAATGAGAGTGAAGGTGAATGCTGGTCAGGGATAGGTGTATCGGCAGCTGGGGAGGATGAAGGCAGGAGCCTGAGGGGGGCAGTGGAAGAAAATGCCTTAATCATTATACTGGTCCAAAGCCTCAGAGGGGAAGAGAGTCAAGTGGGGATGAGAAAGCAATTGGTCCCATCAGCTGTAGAAAGTCTCCCACACAGTGAGGAGAGCAATCACAAGTTCCCAAGGGCCCAGTAGGGACAGCTAACAGATTTCTCTGGCTGTTGCAGTATCCATCCTATTTAGGTAATGCCTCACGTACCTCCCAGGGCATTGCTGGTCTAATGGCTCTTGACTCCCCAAAGGAGGAGGTGTCCCTCATCACCTGTGGATGGTCATAGCACAAGAGCACCAAGTGGAGACCAGGTGCCCAGAGGCTCGGATCTGTTGCAGTGCTGAAGGGTCCCCTCTGCCAGTGCCTCTCCCAGCTCTTCCATATGGAGAAAGGGGACGATCCTTCCTGAATGAGGGCAGGAGAAGGACCCCCAATCCCCCATCCTCCCTGACAGAGAGCTGTGCCAGGGCCCAGCCAGAGCAGGATCTGCTGTACAGCTCTCTGTGCACACGCAAAGAGCAAACCCGTTCTTAGAGGCACACAATACCCCAGGGCTGTGGAGTGAAGCTAAAAATTCTGCCCCCCCCCCCCCCCCCCGCCAAGGTTTTTAATATAATTTTAAAGTCATACCTGAGAAAACAGAGTCTGAGCATAGTTTTTCTTTAGGAATTTGCCTGCTCATGTGCCTTATTCTGAAGCACCCCCACAGTCTATTTTTCTCTTGCACTAGAATCTGGACATTATTATGCAGATTTCCACTATAGCAATATTACAGCAGAATAAATAGCTCTGCTATACACGAAGGGGAATCCTATTACATCTTCAGTAACTCTCAGTAAGCATTATCGCTATTATACCAATTGAAGAGACAGAAAACAATTTTTAATTAAAAATATTTATAGCAGGCATAATACCAACTGCCAGTTTCACTATCCAGTGAATGCATTTTGCAGCTGGTACTAATTCTCTCTTATTTCTATGAGGTTAGCCAATATCAGCTGTTCATTAAGCGGAGGACATTTCAGGAATATCCGTATTATATGCTGTAACTAACTAAGAAGTTCTTCCTTTGACAGATATTAGGAAATCAAGATTGCTTGGCTGTGTTATTCTGGGACTTCATAATAGAGAGGTCGTTTCCCAGTGATCTGAGTGGGCTGCATCATCAGTTTTATTCACATCAATCCTACAAAACTGCTCTCCAGCAGATTAGAACATTTTAATTAGCAATATATCTTCTGTCTTCTATCTGCATTGAAATAGGGGGTGGGAAATTGATTTCAGTACACCCTTTCTTTTACTGGGAGAGCAGCATAATCAGAAGGTGTCAACAGAACTACAGGCAAATTAATTTTGAGATACAGAGCCACTACAGCCAACCACTGCTTCTCCTTGCACTGAGTTGGGCCAGGCTGTGGGGGCCCATTCACTGCTGCTGTCGGTGCCAGACGCTCCAGGGGGAAAGGTCTGATAAGGCTGTCTTGGCTGAAGGCCATGACAACATGCTTGGTATTCCTCAGCGCTGCAACTCACCTGAACATTCTCACACTTTCTGTGCCACAGAGCACATAAAAGCTCCGTTCTTGTCCTTGTTAGATGTATGTCTCAGTAAACATGTATATGAGTAGCTGTAGGTGATGGACAGTTGTCCCTAGAAGCTGTAAAAGCACCCATCTGCTGCAGGCATAACTCAGGCTCAAAGGAAGCCAACAGGCAGAGGATGAGCCACAGAGGAGCCCTATTCCCACATATCTTCCATACTCTGTGCCATAGGATATGTGTCTGAAATATGGAGCTGGAACATTGCCTCCACCAGTTTTGTGTCCGTGGAGAGCTCTTTCCCCATAAATGCAGGGATTCATGACAGTCAGTTTGTCCTGGGTTCACATTCATGTGGTTCAGAGGGATTGTGGCATGCTGAAGGCTCCGGCCCACAAAATCTAATACAAAACTTCTTGTTCCCTGTATTCACCCTGGGATAGCTGGCAGCCCAGTGAGTGAGGAAATCCCCTGGTGATTTTTCAAAGGAGCAGCTGGGAACTGACAAACCAAGCAGCTCATCATAACCTAGCATGTGAATTGCTAAATCCCATATGGTTATTGTTTTTCACTTTAAAATATTAGCAGTGAGTTTCAAAACAAAGAATTTAGCAAGCTGTGTTTCATCACTGGAAAGATCAAACCCCATTTGAGTCTGTGAAGCCATTTACAACATGCTCATCCTTCCACCTGCAATGGATTTCACAGCAATTTCCCCTGGTCTGTGTCCACAGTGACAGCAGAGGAGCCCAGGGGACACAGCTGGAAAGATGAATGATGTGAAATGGTGGAGATGGGCATCTGCGAGGGGAGCAGAGGCTCTCCCAGGAGGTGCTTCAGAATGAGTTTAATGTAGGGATGTGCTCTGAGTCACTTTGAGGAGGGCTTCCCTCTTCCCACTGCCTGCAGACCGACCTGTGATGAGCAGCTGCTGTTGCTTAATTAGCCTTTGTGAATATTCTGCTTTAATCCATCTTTAAAGCTCACAAAAGCCTATCATGTCTGTGTGCTGCTCTTGCTCTAGGCAAGACTGCACTAGTTATCAATAGCTTCAAGTAGCTGAGATGCACCAGCAACATATGGGAATGTCTTAGCTATTACATCCATTTTCTTTTACCTACAGGGAAATAAGTATGCCAGTCAACTAAAGAACAAACTCTTTCTTCTTTGCACAGATGGCCAAAAGGGCTTCCAGAGCATTTTGGACTGAGTGTACGGAATGCAGCAGTGCTAGATGTGACTTGCTCAGTAGTCCTGGGCTAGCTCTGATTTCAGCCGTTCCCCTTGGTATTTCATGCAAGTGAGCAGTGTGTATTTGAGCAAAGTGCCATTTGGCTTCTAGAGGTAGCAAGCAAACTTTCAGTGAAAAAAAAATATACTAGTCTACCCTCTGGAAAGGCAGTCTGAACAAGTGGAGCAGCAGAGCATGAAGCATTCCTTCTTATCTTTTTCCTTAGTTTTTCATGAAATGGCACATGGAAAGACATAATGTTATTTCTCAAAAGTGTTTTTTCTGGGTCAAAGCAGAATTTGTAGGTTGGATAACAGTGAGTTTGCACCAGTCCTGGAAAAGGGGAGTCCATCAGTGTAGTCAGCCCTACAGTGTGCCTGAGAACCTGGGTATCTATTTCCAGAGCTGCTACTACGCTTGGAAAGCCATTTTCCTTGCCTACACTTACATTTTCAAAGATGCAAACTTTTTCTAAGTATGTATTTGTGCAGGAGCGCAATTTGAGATAATCCTGTGTGAGGTACCACCACAATGCAGACTGCTGGCTGCTCAGTTCTGAGTTTGTCATTAAATTATATCCAGTGCAGAAGGAAATACAATGGAGCTGCTGGGTGGCAAAGTAGCTGTTAAAACCACCATTCCAAATAAAATGTCACAGACCGAACTTTGATGGATAAAATTTCATTTTTGCATGCCACTGGGTGGAAGAAAAGAGCCCATCTGTTCTCCAAGCATTGCACATTGTTAAGCAAACTACTCGCAGCTTGGCAGATCAGAACACTAGAAGAAAAAAAATTTTAGAAAAGCTAACCATAGATGAGCATGAATACAAGATGAGTCATTGAAGTTTGCCCAAAAGCAACATAAAAATGATGGTTCTTGCCAGGAAGTTATGCCAGGATATTCTCAGGGGCTTGGCTCACTGGGATGGGCAGGCGGAGGGAGAGAGGCAGGGAATAGGGGTGCATTCTTCCGCTGCCGGGCTGGCAAGGGCCGCTTGGCTGCTCACTGTGGGGAGAATGCGTGTGTTTGTCTAGGAAGACAAGGGGCACCATTATCACATACCTCAGCAGGGTTGTAGATGTCAACCAAATAATTGGTTTTATTTAGAATATGACATCCAGCTGGTGAATGAAGCATTTTGGGTGTCCTGGAAAGATTTTATATACAAACCAGCTGGAATCCTATTGACAGGAACAGCCTCTTCCTTTCCCTTTCCCCCCTCCCCATTATATTGAGTCAGACAGAGCTGGAAGTGACTGAGAGGAGCTCCAAGAAGCCTGTGCCTTTGAGCAATAAAGTCTACTGGTGCTAAACATCTGACACTTGTTCATTAAGAGAGACCCAGGCAAGCATTTCATCATTGAGATGAGTATTTAATACATGAATGGGTAACGAGAAAACATATTTGTGGCAAATTCAAAAGGCTGTCATACTAGGAGACTCCAAGTCTGAGCAGGTTGGGAAAGCTGCAGGGTGCTTTGGAATTCTCTCAAGTGAACTCACACTTGTAAAGCACAAAGTTGCTGCTGCAGCCTCTGAAGAAAAGTGGAAGTAGAATGGGCAGACAGTGGTGGGGCAGGCAGCAGGTGCCAGGCTCCTGCCTTCCTTTAGCACAACCACTAGGTTATAGGGAAGAGGGAACCTTACACAGCTTCCCATACAGAGCATCACAGCTGCACCCATCCCAGCATTCATCCCATCATTCCAGAGCTGCATGAGTTATGTGCTAGGACGTTCCCAAACTCAGAGAGAGTCTGTCGTGGTAGCCCCTAGTACATGTGTCTCATGAACAAGGCTGGATAGATGCATCTTCTTACTGTGGCAATCTGCCATTTGTTTGAGGAAAATTGTTTAAGGTAGATATACTCAAAACAAGAACATAAATGGACTCAAGGCCTCCAATAGCTGAAGATTAAAATGCATTTCAAATGAGACAAAAAAGAACAGAAACATTCAGTAAAGTGCTTTTTCTTGACTATTGGTAGATGTAGGATGCTGGCTCCTGTAACAGGAGCACAGCATGTCTTGCACATCCCAAGTGTCCCAAAAGATAAGGGAATGACTTTTTCAGTAACTTCTTAAGTACTTACTGGAGGCATTATAGAAAACAAGATTGTGATGTGCTAATTGAACAGGACGAGTAGGAAGTCACTGGTTGAAAGATTTTCATCCTGAGTGAAACTACGAAAAGGCTTGATGTGCAAGTCAGTCATCAAGAAAATGTACATTTAATCGCTGAAACCATTGTTTCATAAGAGCAAGTTGACTTTGTTTAATATATCTGTTACTTTTCCGGTTTGTAAGTTTTTCTGAAAAAGGCAATTGTGGACATGACAGACTGCTAATCCATGCTTGTTGTAACAAGCTAGCTGGGTGTTATCTCAGAACAACCCCACCAGTATCAACAAAAACTCCCCTCTACACAATACGGGACAGACCCAATGGATTAAGCCCTCGGTGATTAACAGTGAAGAGCAGTCATGAAATGAGCTGCCGTGTTTCTGAGTCAGGCAGTCTAGGACCAAGGCACTGGTTTTGTTCAGCACCTGAGAGTGATTCAAGAGCCCTGCAAAGCCAGTGTGTGGAAGATGCCCAGGCAGCAAGGGAAATCTGTTATGACATGGCAGTCATGCAGAGGGAGCTGGAGCACTTGCTCAGCTCAAGTCACCCAAACAAGAACGATTTTAACACCAGACAATGCAAAACCACACGTCTAGGGATGAGGAGTGCTGGATCTGTGTGGAGGGAAATAGGATGCTGGAAAGAAATTACTCTGTACGTTTGTGAATTAAAAGAGGACAAGCAATGCAACTGAAGCGCTCAGAACAATGCTGTGAAAAAATAAATAAAAAATATATGTGGACAAGAAAATAGTGAGCAACACAGTGATGTAGATGCTTAAATATAGCATTGGTGAAGTGATCCTGAGCACTGTGTCAAGTTAGCGACTACATTTCTTACAAAATTAAATTAACTTGCAGAAGTGGCCTACCAAAGTATTGGAGCACAGGAAAATTGCCAAGAGCTCTGTGAAAACATAACATTTGTTTGTCAAAATCTGTAGACAATGCTTCTATAGTGTCTTAAAATGCCTAGTATTAAGAAGGTATTAATATTTCAGATAAAAGATTCAGTGGTAATATTTAAATTATCAACAGATGATAATTATCAGGTTTAAGTGGCAGAAATAAGAAATGCATTTTTTACACAAGTACATTTGTACACAAGTGTGGTTAAAAAGAGGCTGAGATGTAAATTGTTTCTCCACTTGATGACATCAGCTGATGATTTGTTGCCTTTCTGGGTGATATGCTTTAGTCTAACATAAGGTATTGATCTCAATATATGAACACTCAAAATTAAATTATCTGTTCCTTGCATGTGATCGTGCTAAATTTCATGATTCTTTCTTGCCTTAAGATTGGTGACCTTTCCAGTTCTCTCTCCACATTGTTCTGCACATTAAGGTTTGCACCATGGAAACCACAAATAAATTAGAAAATGTAGAAATTGTAAAACCATGGTTAGAGCAGCAGTTCTTACTGAGTATTTGAGACCATTTGCAAATCAGGAGAGAGGGAAGAAAGGGAGTCAGCAAGACAGGCAAGACATGCCAACTGCAGTACTAGGTGCTAGGATTATTAGGGTTGTGGGTTCCCAACAAGCTCACTGGAACCAAAGGATACCCTGTCTCGTGGGTCAGGTGGCCCCACTTCAGCATGTGCTGGACTGAGAATCCTGCCTAAATGTTCTCAAAGCCTTTTACTGTAGGTTTGGTCTGTGTGCTGATCCTGTTATCAGGTCTAAGAGCAGGAACTGTGGTCCTGCCAAAATTAGATAAGGGTTACAAAAAAAGAGAAAAGGGCACCAGCAGACACTGCTATCAGAGTGTTTACTTGTGTTCTTACACTGCTGGAAATCATTAGCAAATTAGGAATAAAAGGAACATGCAGGCGGTATGTTCCCAGATGTGCTGCTATAAATGTCACAGCATTCTTATTGACACCCCAGTCTGCTTCATCTCTTAAAAAAAAGGAATGGGGAAGAAAGATCATATTGCAAAGATTGTTTTTCAAATGAGAGTAGTCAAACGTACTTAGTTAAATCTACCCTGCAGGAATCTAATAATCACTATAATTGAATGATGGTCAAAAGATAATAGATTAAACAGTAACTCTACATCACTGATAAAAACTGCTTAAAACATATTAAATGACTCATACCAAAGAATAAATGGGAATGAGACAAAGATGTGAAAGAGTTTGAGCTGTTTATGTTCATGTTTATGCATCATGTTTCAGAGCAGACACTGGGTGATGCACAGGGACTCAGGAGTCATTGAGACTGCAAAATCAAGAGGGATAAACACCATGGGAAATACTGGCAGCTCAGATGAAATTGTGCTCTTGAGAGCCAGCAGTATTCTGCAATCACTTGAAAGCCTTCAGAGTACTTTAGCATTTCTTGGCCTTTGTTGAACAAAAAAGCAGGATGGGGCTGGTTTCTGCATACAGCAAAGCCAGTAGGAAATGGAACACCAAGTTGCTGAAGGAATTTTATGAAATCTCAGTGAGGCAACACCTGCCCATTTGACAATGCTCTTCGTAGTTAGAATGACTCCTCTGATGTTTTGGATACCACAACGCATCATTTATTGCTTTTCAGACAGGAGGAAATTTCTCTCCTTGAAACCCATGAGACTGTGTTTGGTAACAGCCAGTCTGTGACATCTCTCTGGGGAATGAGGAACCTTAGAGCAGATACCACCTCATAAATAATTCCTGTAGCACACAAGAAAGACCAGTGAGAACATTTCACATATCCCTTCTATCATGCCTTCCAGAGAGACCGTAATGCTTAAAAACCATAACACTTACCTCTGCCTTGAGAAGTAAAGTCAGGGCATACATTGCAACAGGACAAGATTTTAGTTCAGGAACATTTTCATACCAGGTCCTTAAGCTGAGAAAAGAGTGCATGGCTATGCTTGCCCACTTCTACAGCAAGAACATTTCCTCTCATGGCACTCAGTTTGGCTGCCTTGCCTTCAGGTCCTGCTTCAGATTTGGTCTTCATATTATTCCACTTGCATCAGGGGGCTCAAGGGTAACTGTTTTTTCTGTAAAGTTTCTCTCTACCAAGATCAATGATTTCTAGTTGAAGGAAAGAGTGAAGGCATCTTCAGAGAACAGTGCATGTGAATAGACTCATCTCAACCAAAGGGGTTAAAATCAGTATCTCTAATTACAATACAAATTAGCAGCAGGACACTTTCCTTTAAATAATTACTTTTAATCTTGTTACATTTCTTCTCCTTGATTCTTTTGCAAGGGAGAGGTAGACCTTGCTGGTTACTAGCCACAAAGATGTGTTGATTTGAAGTTGTACATGGTCCTTGCACAGAATTTGGCTTTTTTTGTTGTTGTTGTTGTTATCCAGAGGGACACATGGTGAACATGTTTATGCCATTACATAACATACCCTGCTTAGGTTCTTCATTCTGTGTAACAGACAACAGCAAATGAAAACTGAAAAAGCTAACTCTTTTTTGCATCCTGCTGTTTCTGGATGGAAAGTGGGATTTTAAAAAGTACAGAAATTTAAAACTACGGTAAATTGATTTAATACGTTTCAGTTACTCTTCTCAAACTACATTTTGCACTGGAAATAATAGCTTGGTTACTGAAAGCCTTATCCGTATCATGGATTTTAAACAATGAAAGCAAAACAAAGTGGATATTCCTTCTGTACCTGGAGAAGTGGCTGCTGCTGCTGAGAGCTGATGCATCTCCTTGGTGAAACTCTGGTTCAACATGATCAGCTGCTGTCCTAGAGCTCCAACTGGCTCAAGGACTTTGAGAAAAAACAAGTAGTGTTTGAATATTATCTATCAGTATTTATTCGGCTCAAGCTATTTTAATACCCTATGATAACCTTAAAATGGACCATCATGATTCTGAATTAAATATCAACTATATAATTACTTCAAGAAAAAAAAAAAAAAAAGCTAAGTTTAAAATAATATGTGAGTTGGTCCATATAAATTTAAATTTCTATTTAATAATATTTGGTAAGATTTATGCTGTATTTGTTAAAATAATAAATAATATTTAATTTTGTTTGTTATATCACTACAGTATGGATTATAGTGCTGTGTACCTCCACTGCACCAGACAGAAGCTGTGTAATGAAATTTGTGACTGAGCATGCTCAGGGAATGGAGGAGGACCAGGCTTGGCTAGTAGAGAGCTGGATACACAGTTTTAGTAAAGATAGGGACCATGTGAAGGGTCCTGAATGAGTAGGGTGTGGGTGCTTATCACATTGTGGGGGCAGCAGCTTTCCCAGTTGTTCCCTTTTGGAGAGGGAGTGAGGTGCTTCAGGGCAGTGATTCTCCCTTCCTGCAAAGTGCTGGGGCACTTCAGAGAATACTAGCTGTGTCCAAGGTTACTGCTACCCACTGAGAGGCCTTATGGCCCAGGGTTTCTTTGAATCTCCATGCCAGAAAATACCAATTCATATATTTATGAAATTCAGGGCACACTCACAGCTTTAGTATGGAGAAATCTTATTATATTGTTGTATTAACCTTTTGTGCCTAACAATTACAGTCCCCTTTCACCAGCTCTTTTGTGCTGTAGCAGCATATGGGATTGTGAAAGCACTGTGCCGTAACAGCATTTTATTCTGACAGTCATTTACCCTCAGCTGTAGCCAGAGCTATGGGCCGTAGTTAGACCTATACCTCATCTGGGTCACTTAATATGCATCACTGTTCTATTAGAGGAGGTTTTTTAGGTATCCCTGCTTCTCAAACTGTCAGCTTTACTGCTGCATTCACTCAGCCTCCCCCCGAACACCAGCTTCAAAGGCTCAGTGCTTTTTGAGCACCATTGGGCTTTCAAATACAAGAAAATATTGCTTTTTGCTAAAAGATGTGCTTTGTTCCTTTTGTTGGGTAAGCAGAATGTTCCGACAGCCTCAGCGCTTCATCATTAACTGCAGACCATAATTCACACCCAGCCTTGGAGAGAACTGGAGCAAAAAGAAAAATGGTTTTGCCTCGCTGCCCCTGACCCCATGCCACCATGATATTTGTCACGAGATTGCTAAGCCGTTCACGAGTATAAATCAGTATCATTCAAAAACCAGTGTCAAAGGAAACAATGAAAATCCCAGGATTTTATGAATGGGAGGGATTGTCCTGTGCTGCCAGACTTGGATCAATGCAAAGCTGGCAGGGGACGCCACTGCAATGCAATAAATGCTGCCATCTGTTACCTCTGAGTTCCTGAAGCATGTAAAAGGCACCAGTGAAAATCAGCCCTGCCCTGACACGAGATGCTCGGGCAGTTCCTTCCCACCCTTGAGGGCAGCAGGCAAAGCCAGCGTGTGGTGGCATTGGCAATACTTTGCCTCCCTGGTGTCACCGCAGGGAAAGGCACCTAGGGGTGCCAGGACTGTTAGGGGCAACCCCATGGTGGGAAGCCTCCAGGAGCTTTCAAGCACCATGGCTGTCGAATGCTTGTCTCCCCACAGGCACAGTTCAGTGCCTTGTTGGCACCGGGGCCCTCCTCCTCTGCCCAGGAAAGTGCCATGTGCAGCACACTGTGAAGAGCTTTGTGTATTTTTGTGTGCATAAAGCAACCATTCCCACTACGGCACCTCGTCCCGGGTTTGAGGGTGATTCATGAGAGCATGCTGGGCAAGGGGCTGCTTCTCTCCTCCTCAGCCTTCTGCAAGCACAGTCTATCTCCAAGTGCACAGGACATGTTTGTCAGGTTCTGTCACCCCTCCACAAGCATCTCCCCACTGTGGGGAATGAGGGCTGCCTGCCAGCATTTGCCATGGGAGCAAACGTCTTCCCACATCACCCTGATGCTGACTGCTTGGCTGAGCAGCAGTACATTGTTTCTGCACACTCGGGCATGATGTGGTTGGGATTATTTATACCCAAGATACCTGCAGCTGAGGTCTTTAACACAGAGGCACCCCAAAAGATAACAGACTGTTGTTCTCTGCTCTGCAGAGAAATCTGTGAAGCCTAATGACAGAAACGGAAAGGGAGACACCCACGTGCAAAAGCAGCCTGCTCAAAAAACTACCCACTTATTTTTGGTGCAGAGTACTACTAATGTTTGAAGACTCATTTTTTTCCCACACCCTGAGTTCATGCAGAACAGGGGATAAAGGTCTGTAATAGTTCATCATTTCCATTTGCTTTGCATTTAGATAACATATTTCCAAATGTAAAAACTGGGTGGACAATACTGGCTTCCCGAGGAACACTACTGGAAACAGTGCTTGTATGCTTATCTTTGAAAATCTGGCCCTGGGGGCTGTGTTAATTTCCCTCATTATTTTAGCTGGGCCTCTCAAAAGCCCTTCACCCCCAGGCACGTGGTTACTTGGAGCTGAGGCCACCATGCCCCACAGACACATTGGGACCTGCTGATCATACCACAGATTAACTGGGATGCTACAGGGGGGACCATCTGTGCCTGATTATGGACAGCAAAACAGCCGTCCCACAGCAGGGACAAGCATGAAGATGAACCTCTCAAAATATTTACTTATGTAAAAGCGATTTCTATTTTGAAATCCTACCTAATTTCTATTTTGAAAATTAACTAGTAGAAAAAAAATTCTTGTTCTGTCTATTTGTGTCAAAATGTTTGTGTCCCTCCCACCCTGCTTCCTAGTTCACTTTGTATGTACAGGAAACTTTGCACGGACCGTGATACCGCACATGTTCTGAGCAGAATTTTTCTTCAAAATCAGATTCAGTGGTTATGATTAAACTGAGATATGCCTGAGTTTCTGCTGAACGTGAATAAATGGCAGTTAGTTCCTTACCTCTGAACTTGTCAAGCAGGAGTGATTAGAAATAAGCAGTTGGCTGTAAAAAAACAACCTAGAAACCCATGAAACTATACAGAACTGCCTCATAAGCTGATTTTTAGCTTAACTGGTTTTCATCTAGCAAGAATTTCACCAGGAGGAAAGTAAGACTAGTCTGACGAGAAAGAAAAAACTCACATTAAAACAGCAGTTCATTTGCCAAACAGATCTCAAAACACTGTGAACAATGACTGTCAGATGCCTGGAACCAAGCTACCCTTCCTAAGCAATCGCTTATATGGTGCTATGGCCCAACAATTATTTACTATATTAGCAGATAACCACGTTCAATCACAGCTATTTACAATTTAGATAATTCACATGCAGTCACTACCCCGTATAAGGGAGTGAAGGGATCTACAGAGCCTTGGTTGGACTGGGGACACTCCAGTTCCAAATCCCAGTGTGAAATACAGATGTTGTAGACTGCTGGTCATACCACATGGGCAGAGATTCAGAAATGCCCTTTTCCCCCCAGTCACACTGTGGTCGAGGTGGCTCCATGAGGAGATGGGTTCATGGGATTAAGAGAGATGAGCTGCTGGCTGAAGCCTTCCCCATCCAACCCAAACCTGTGTTTGCCGTGGGCTAGTAGCTGGAAGAGGGCACAATGTGGGCATGTGGAGCAGTGGGCAGTGAGCTTCCTGCAGTCTGTGTCACCGGTGGGGACATGTCTGAGCCAGGAACAACTACATCTGTCCAGAGATGGGCGGCAGGGCTCAGCTTCCAAGCTGCTCAAACATTGTCAAATTTTGGGGTTGGGGAATGGTTCGCAAGATGCACGAGCCGACCTGCACAACAAGGTCTATCCTGGTACTGGTGGGGGAAGCACAGAGAAGGTGAACCAGTAGCTGCAAGGAATCCATGTGGCTGTATGCACCTTCCCAAGGCCCTTTCAGTCCCTCTTTGCTACCAGACACTAGTGTGATTTTGAAATCTGACCACTGAGAGCAGTCCAGAGATCATTGGCTTTTTTTACTAAACGTGGGAGAATGAGTGATGGATTTGACTCCTGCCTTGTGCTCCCAGCCCTTCAAGGCCAATCTCCTCTTTCCTTTCCTTTTTGTGGGTGCTGTGATCTTTCAAGAACTTGCACGTGTGGTCCGTCTTAGTTTTGCCTGCCTGATTACATGTGTTTCTTTTAACATCTGTAGAGGAATGAAGATGTGACACAACTGTTCAGGACAAGGAAGAGCTTGGATCAGACAGATGGTGTATCCTGCCAAACAGGCAGCACAGCTTCCCAGCCGCTGCAGAGGGAAGGGTGCAATGCTGTGGCACCCCAGGCTAGCTGGGAGCTCTGCTGTGATCCCAATGTGTCTGACCTCTCATCGTGGCATTGCCACAGCATTGTTCTGGTCAGGAAAGGAAACAGTCTGTGTTTTGGGCCACGTGTGTCATACAGCATCATAGAGGACAAATATCCCAGTGGTGCCAGCTCAGCCTCCCTGATTGCCTTTTGTCACGGTTCTTAAGGTTTCTTGTGAAAATCCTGTCTCTCAGCTTTGGAGGCAGATAAAAAGTCTGCATCTCAAACCACAAAAATCTACCAGAAAACACAGGTTTGGATAATTTCCCTGACATAAAATGCTATGTTCTTTTCTTTATGTGTACATCCTGAAGATATAGAGCAGGGGCCAGATTTTCAACTCACAAAATCATGATGTAGGTACAAATGTGTGGCCAAAAGGCTGGATGCAGGCCAGAGAGCAAAATATTTGACTCAGGTAAGTGGGTGCAAGGGCTTCTGGTCCTGAGCAGCTCAGGTGTGGATCAGAGGGTCACAGGGTGACTCAGGTAGGAAGGGACCTCAGCAGGCTGTGTGCGTAGCCCAGCCTCCCACTCAGAGCGGCCCATTTGGCACCTGCCTTTGCCTTTCCTAGTTCTGCTCCATCCTGGCTGACCCTGGGTGTTGTCTTGCAGCAGATGCAGCCAGGTCTCTGCCGTGGTGTATCCCAGCTGGGGCTGCTGCTTCCTTTCGTGGGCAGCGAGGAGCAGCGCTGGGCGGCTGGAGGACATGACATGCCGGGGGAAGGGCTGCCTTCTGCCACTGCCTCAGGCGCTTCGCCACAAGAATGACCTGAAACCGCTTTGCAGTTTTCAACAGTCTTAACAATGGAGAGTATTGTTTTATTGAATATTGCACAATCTAGTATCCTTCTTGATTCAGTTTCAATGGAGATATATATATATTTACACACAGGGTGCTGCAGAACGTTGTAAAAACCCTATTTCCATCAGGCTGCCCACAGAGGTCGGTAGGGGGGACCAAGAGATTGGACAAGCAAACGGGAAGCAAAAGGCAGCCCTTTATTTGGATGTGGGGCTGACAGAGGGCTTGTCTCTGGATTAGTAACGGTGAACTGCCACTACAGGAACCTGTTTTGTTACTAGGACACGTTACAAGTCAGCAGACAGCCACATTTTTCTGACTCATCAGCTGATACTAATTAATGGCTTGGGAGCACACCAAAAATCCCCATTGGCCTTCCCTCCTTCCTTGAAAGGCTGTGATTGCCTTTCTCCCCTTCCCCCCAGCCTTAGAAAAAAATCACATCAAAAAGCTATACATTTTAAATATGGAGAATGACTAAAATAGCTCACCAGTCCCAGCATCACCTCAAATAAAGGTGCAAACCCTCCAGAGGGATGGATGCAAACCTAATAAGGAATATAAAAGATAGCACCGATCGTTTTTTTCCTTTTTTATATATGAAAACCAACATTCTCAGTTACCAGAACTGCCTGTGACAAAGCAAATGCTGATGTTTGTGGGCTGCTGCATCTCTCTGCCAGCCAGGCTAGCAATGCTGAGCAGCAGGATTTCAGGTATATACTTTGAAAATGTCTTTGTTTCTCTGAACAAAAGAATGAGGTAATACTCCACAAACCCCAACACTATCCTCCTTCATAGTGGGTAGGTATGGTCCCTTGTCTCCCCAGGGATACAGCCATCTTTGCTTACGCCACATCTGCATCCTCAGTGGGGCCAGCATCAGTTAAAACCCAGTTCCCTGTAAGCCAGGCTTACAGACTGACTCCCAGCACCTGTGTTTCTCTGTCCTAGAAAACAGAACCACTGATCTTGTATTCTTCTGGAATCCTTCATCCCTTATTTAATGTCCAGTTTCTCATTAAAATAATATGTGTTGATTTGAAACCAATTTTTCCCAAATCCCCCATAAATATTAGTCCCCGGGGGAATGTATTTAGACAAAAATGCAAATAGTTTCCTCCATGTAATTTTGTTTGGACAGAACAACTGCCATCAAAATATCGTGTGATCTCCAGGGTACCATGAATAGTGCTTTCATACTTTCCTGTCACTGGTGTGTAATTAAAAGATCTGTGGGGTTTTGTTTTTTTGTGGTTGGTTTTTTTGGGGGATTTTTGGGGGTTTTTTTGGTTTTTTGTTTGGTTTGTTTGTTTGTTTGTTTATTTGTTTTGTTTTTGTTGTTGTTGTTTTTTGGGTTTTTTGTTTTTGTTTTGGTTTGGTTTTGTGGGTTTTTTTGGTTTTTTTTTGTTTTTTTTGGTTTTTTTGCTTTTCTTTTTTTTTTTTTTTTTTGTCATTACAGCATAAATGAAGCCTCCTTGTGAATTACCTCAGTCTCCTTCAATGCATGAAGAACACTGAGAAAAGCTGTGGTTTTGAATTCTGTCTGTTTTTAACAGATATAACCCTCTTAGAGCTTAACCATGTCTTTACAGACACAGATGCTCAATCACACCGTTACTTTCATTCTAATTCTCCTATACTGTTTTGTGAAGCATGAAGGAGCATTAAATTCACTTGCCATGATTCCTAGAGGACATTTAATTGAGTGGATGTCCTAATGAAATAATTCCACCTTCATCATGTACATATCTAACTCCAAATGAAATATTAACAAGTCTGAGAAAGAAAAAGATGAATAAAAGGGTCTAAAATTCTTATTTCCCACAAGTACCCTCACAGTATATTAAAGTGTCTCCAACAGAAAATTTGATGAGAACAATCTTGAGTGACTTACACACCTGCACAACTCAGTCCTGTGCAAAGTCATACCTCAAAAATGCATTCAATAATACTCCTCCTTTTATCTCTAAGGGCTTTTCAGAACAGACTTTCTTGAGATGATATTTTTGTTTACCTCTGCTATTCTTCCTGCTTTCACATTTCTGTGGCTGGAACATACCAAAAACCATCCTGGCATTTTCTTCTTCTTCCCCTGAATGGGGAAGGGGCAAGGGGCCTAATGCATGTTTGCTTGGGACTAATGACTCAAACACATTGAAGCTCAAAGCAGATACTAGCAGTGCATTATGAAGATTATAAGAGTTGTTGACATAAAGCTGCCTGCTGCAACAGGGACTCAGAAAGGGCTACTGACTGCCCAGGGCCAGAAGCAAGGAGGCCAGCTGAAAGGCAGGCTGAGAATGAAACCACACCCCTATTAGTTTCATATTCAGAAATATGAACAGCTTTTCATTCAGAACTCAGAATTCAATAGCGGATAAATTGCAGAATGAACACAGGTGTCTATTTACTTTATCCCTTATCCTTGTTAATTCTGCAGGGCAGCCTTGCTCGTCCAAAGCTTAGCACTAATTTAGTGTCAAAAATTCAAAAGCATTTCAGTGGCCAGGCTAGAACAAATTTGCTAGTAAATTGGCTTGCTTATGAATTGATAAGCGCACAGAATTCTCTTTGTATCTTTTAGCTATATTAAATTTATTTTAATAAAATTTTGGGGGTTGGGGGTGGGTTTTCTTTTTAAAGGTCCCAATGGGTCATTTATATCAGAGAAAAGAGAATCTGATGAAAAACTCCAGATCTTTATTTGCCTTCCTCACAGGGCAGCCATGACGTTCTCCTCTTTCCCACTGATGACCTGTAGTGGGGAGTGTTGCTTTGAAATACAGACGAGGACTAGGCATCTCTTACGGAAAGGGAAGAAGAAAAAGAAACAAAAGCAAGGAAACAGAAGCATCACCAAAACCACATTTGTTTTCCTGTGACAAGACTAAAGATCCCAAGCTGGACTATCTACTGACCTAACAAAACAAAGTTGATTCTGTGCCTTTTTCTGGCAGAAGATTTCATCTCAACCCCCACATGTCTGTAGAACAAATTTGCCTCAATCTCTGACTCTAGGATGTGAATGTTTTGAACATGTGAGGCTTCAGGCTTCACATAGGTACAGAAATTCAAGTATGAGCCAAGGCTTTGGCATGATTTCTAAAGCAAGTGTGGAAACAGGATCTGAAGGTTTCTTAGCTGAATTTGTCTGTGCTTTCTGGTGCTTCAAATTATTGTTATTTATACACAGAGAGTTTGAATTAACTGCATGTTTGTACATGGTAAATCTGAAAACAGAGTTTGACTTCAATAACGGAGTTGATAGCACTGAAACACTGAATCAAAACCCTGTAAATCGAAAATCTTTTTGTGGGTGCCCACTAAGTCCAGGCAGTAATCCATGCTGTTTGCATTGGATTTTCCCCTTTGCTTCCTCCATATTCATATCCATATCCATATTTTTTACCAAAAATCCTTCATATTTTTGGTAAAAATACTAATAAAAAATTAGCTGGTCAAACATGTAAGCTTTGCCCCATCCATACTCATGGAGCAAATGTGTTCATTTGAGTTGAGTGTCCCAACCAATCTACCTGATCTGGGTTATGACTCTGTGTTGCACATACCAGACTAGTTAAAAATGAAAACAGAAGAGCTTTGGACTGCTCTGCATCAAGAGCAGAAAAGTGAGTTGCA
The DNA here is from genome assembly GCA_013400675.1 of Oxylabes madagascariensis. Classification (NCBI taxonomy): domain Eukaryota; kingdom Metazoa; phylum Chordata; class Aves; order Passeriformes; family Timaliidae; genus Oxylabes; species Oxylabes madagascariensis. The sequence continues at coordinate 19,196 of VYZR01005039.1, forward strand.
CAAGCTATTCGAACAGACAAACTAAGAGAACACATTAAACTAACCCTAATAAAAATATTCCATTCCTCAAATTTTGCATGCAGTGTCTGGCAACATTTTCTCCTTAAACTCAGCTGCTTTTCTTTTTTTTATTTGTAGCATATGCATATGGCAAATTCATAAATGAATTGTGATAAAAATGCCACTTGTATTGTGTCCATATGCTATGACTTTCTAAACTCTTTGGGTAATACCCACAATAAAATCATGAAAGTATCATTGTAATAAAATTGTGACAATGGTATGCTAAAACCAGCAGATGATTCAACCCATAAATCCCTCAAAAAAGGAAACTTTTGTTCTCTTAAACACAAGGCACGGGCAAAGTGTTGCAAGCAGTACAATAACTGAGCTCAGATACTTGTCCTGCTCTTCTGGCCCCCAGAAAACAAAAGTGAAATATTCATCCTATAGCTCAGTATCGTCTAACAGCCACCTGGTTTGGACTTTACAGCATACAAGGCTAGGCAAAACCACATTAGAGAGATGCATTTCAGCAAGCACTGCATTTAAACAAGGTGTCACATCATGTCAAAAAATGTCACCAGGCCTCATACAAACTAGCAATGCAAGATTTATTTTTTAAATTATCTACTCCTGAATACTTACGTACAATACACAAGTACAATAAAATATGGTTATAGGAAATACATACGGTTTAACCAGGATTTTTTTCAGTCTCCACATTGCAAGCCCTTGGTAAAAGCCCTGATTATTCTCTTTTTTTTTTTTTTTTTTTTTTTTTTTTTTTTTTTTGATTTTGGATTTGCACTGAAATTCCCTCAGGACAGAGAATCATAATCATAATCTAATAATTTATTTTCATAACTGGCTGCTATGTTACGGAATGCTCCTATGAAACTTGGATATTGAAGACCAATCGTTATCTGCCAGCAATGTTTATGCGCACAGAGCTAAAGATCAGCCAGAATTTCATTACAGGAAATAAAAACCACTGGAAGACAAATGCAAAAAACATTTGGTAGAAATCATAGATACTGGAGTGAAACCTTTTTCCCATATTTAATTAGGAACAGCATATATTACAGAATTCAAAGGCAGAACTGGAAGAGATGGCTGAGACCATTTCGTTTGAGATTTTGCAGAACATCAAACTCAGATTTCTCTGTTAACCCCTGTTGTATCCAGAGCATCTCTTTCAGCAGGAAAATAATGCCATCTATGGTAGTTACTAACTAGCTTAGTTCTTAATTACTCCTTTTGTTAAACACTTACACCTTATTTTTAATCTGGAGTGTTTCCGTCTTTGACTCCTTTTGATGGACAGTGCTTTATATTTGTTGAGCTGAAGAGTTATCTGCTAATAAATTTTTCTTTCCTCCATAGATATTCATAGGCTGCACTAGCCTTGGTGTTGATAAGATAAACAGACATCTCTTCTTGAGACTTCCTTATGTTTTCTTTTTCTTTTTTCTTTTTTTTTTTTTTTTGCATTCTGGTAGTTCTTACTTGGATCCTCTCCAGTTTTCAATTTCCTCCTTCAATTGCTGACATCACAAACAGATTCATTTGACCAGTGTGCTGGTGCCAAACATAGAGGTAATATATCCTACTAACTCCCACTCAGTATTCCCATGTCTTTAACCATTTGGCAGAAGGGCTGGGTTAGCAGCTCGTATTTGTCGTGGTCTCCAGCTCTTTTCCAGTCTGTCATAGTTTCCTTGGAGGAAGCACTGCCCTTTCCCTAGAAAGATGCTCTGCACTATCTCCCTGGGTGTCTGGATTTGAGCTTGGCTACATTTTCTAAGTGCATGAATTTTAACAGCAACCAGACTTCCAGACTATCAGGTCATGCAGTCTGTTGTGTGCCACTGCCCTGTCTGTACCTCATTTGCTGTTTCTTCTATCAGTACATCACTGTCAACCTTCAGGAAGATGACAAAGCTTTAAGATCTATTTCATGTTCCCTCAAAGCAAGGGAACATATTTCTGTCACAGACACAAGCACGGACTCTGTGTTCAGAGATCTCTTCTCTCCCAGTTTTATCTCTGTCTAACTGCAGGTCCATTGGCACTAAACTGTATAGTCACCAAATGGCAATAAGAAAATGCACCAGGTTACAGAGAGATTAAGTTTAGTTCTGCACAGGACCTGTTCTAGTTAATGAGAATGCTCAATCACAAAGAAGTGTCTAACAACCACTGGCTGGGAAATTATTCANAAGTCTTATGGAGTGGGATGAACCCGGTGGACTGCAGCTCTCAGTACAGCCGGAGAAAATAACTCAATAGTAGTGATAAGAAAAGCAGGGCTCACTGTGGCACATGCCAAAAGGGAGTTCCTGCTGAAACCTGCCTGGTGCTTGCAGGCAGGACACAGCACCCACGGCAGCATGGGCAGGACAGACAAGCCAGCAGGACAGACATGCCAGCAGGACCTTGGTCCCAGGACATGCATTGGAAACGCAGGTGGAATCTGGCTCCACGCAGCCATGGCCACGGGCAGAGGGCAGCTCCATCAGCACATTGAGCAGCTGCACCCAGAGTCAATCGTTTCTTTTCCTGTGTGTCTGACTGGCAGTGAGCAGAAGGGCTGTCTAGTGTTAGGGGCAATTTGTATCATATGTTTAGGCAGAAGAGGCGCATTGTATCCCCGTGGTGCCTTAGCTGTGCCCCTTCCTAGCCCCTGGGCACCTGACATCGCTCCGCAAGCTGCTGTACAGCAGGATTTTTTCCATCTGGTGCTGGTATAAAAGCATTAACTGATCCTATTAACTGTCTTTGGAGGAACCCACCTTGCAACTGCAATGAGATCACAACAACCCTGACACCGGTGGAAGCCAGACGTTCCATTACATGATGACTAAGGGAGCAAAAGGCTTTTCTTTGAACATGTAGATAAAATCCCTGGAGTCCACCCCTCCTGCTCTACTCCCCTCCCTGCCTTCCCACCCCTCCCTCCCACTTCCCACATCATTTTATATTGTTTTTTAAACAACTGATTCCTCAGGAAAAAATACATCTCATTTCAAGCTTCAGTGGAAATCAGTCCAGCCCAGCATCCAGAGGAGATGCTCAAAGATCCACTGGGGCTCTGGTGCCGAGCATGACACAGGAGCAGACTCCAGAGGTGGACTCAAATCTCTGCAGCCACAGGAAGTGAAGCAGCTGTGGCCCTGCACAGCCTGGGTAAGCAGAGCAGGAGGCAGCTGCTGGGCTATTCATCCATGGTGAGAGAAAAAGGAGCAGAAATTTACCTCAAGCCAGGAGGCGGATTTAGGCAGGCTATGTGACTCAGCCCAGCCTGCCCATGGTCAGTCCCACCCCAGTGTGGAAGGCTGCTCTGTGGGGAGCTCCATGGCACCACACCTCTGTAGTGGTCACATCTGGGCAGTCCAGAGGTCTATTTTCATGATTAAGACCTTCTCCAGCTGATGCCAGGCTAAGGAGGAAGTTAAAGTGGCATAAATGCAAGTTACAGTCTTCTTCCTGAGCATTGCCAGGGCATTAGCTGGGCTTCAGCAGCTCAGCTGCAGAAGCCAGTGGTGCAGAGGTTGAAACCTGTTGGGGGCTTTCAGAAGTCAAGACATCTGCATCTTCCTTGCTTCTGGTCCTGCTTGGTCTGTGCCCATACAGTGACACAGAACAGCAGTAACATTTAATCCAGGATTCATCACCACGTGCTATATCTCATGAAAAAAGAAGGGAAGACAAAGGAAAAATTAACTGATCGGGGTGTAGCAGGGTTGAAGTTGGTTACATAAAAACAGGGCCGAACAAAGCATTTGAGCACATGCTACTGGGAGCAGCCCTGGCAAGGATCAAAGAGACCAGTGTGTCAGCCAAGCCCATCTGGAACTTTCCAGTATCACCTTTTGTACTTCATGTTCACTACAGAGCTGAGCTAACAAGTGCACAAGCTCTCCTGGTCTTTCTGGCAACCCTATTTGATACACATATACTTCTACTTCTCATAATTCTTGCTGCCATACCTGAGAATCCTGAATTATTAATATTTAAAACAGTTAAGTAGCTGTGAAACTGCTATCACTTATTCAAGTGATACTGGTGCGATACTGCAGGGCTTCTTCATCATAAACTCTGAGATCTATGCCCAGGGAGTCCTCGACAAGAAGAGCTGCTCCAGTTAGTGTGAAGGGCACCAGGGAGCCTCTAGTGATTTTTTCCCCTTAAAGGTGAATGCATTGCTCTAAATACACACTAGTTTTTAGCACAGCTGGCCTGCACGTGCAAAAGAGTCATGGACACTCCCAATAAGCCTCTGTTCAAAACCTGAAAAGGGCAGGAAGTGTTTTAATGTAGTTATTCTCTGCTTTTATAAAAGCACACAGAAGAAAGCAGGCTGCTTTCTTCCATTCCTTGGCTGGAAAGAGCTTTAACAACCCCCCTGTCTAAAATAAGGGAAACTGAACAGCAGGTTGAACAAGATGAAAGGGACTGAAATATTACTAGAGCTACAGCAATCTTCTGTTCTTATAATTGTTTACATTCTTTCTCCTTTGCCACTGTCCTTTACTAAAAGCATGTATTGATTTTTGTTATCTGTTCCTCTGCCTGCTCTCCCCCAAGTCATTTCGATGCTTACAGGAATTTAAATGGACTTTCAGAAATGGTGCTTCCAGTTCTGATGGTTATTTAAAAGGACACTGTCAAGACATTTCCTTAGTTTTTACTTCTAAAATTTGTTGAGTTAAAATTTGAAGATATTTTATTTTGACGGGATTGATGTTTATCCAAGCATAGGTCAGATTCAGATTTCCCTTATTACCTGGGTTCTAACTGAGCTAATATTTTTCCTTCATCAGAGAAGTGCTACCAACATAAACATTCCTCACACTGTAACATAATAAACTCATGTCTTCTGCAGAAGAAATTAAAAATAGAAAAAAGGATTATGGCATTAACTTGCTGATTTTTGTAGTTACAGAAATTAGTGCTGGAGTATCTTTTTTTTTTTATTATTCCTTTGATACCAAGATGCATGGGGGAAAAGGGAAAAACCATCAGCAAACTCAAACTTTCATTTCCTGTACTTACTTAAACAAATTCATGGTTTTTTTTCCTGTGAATCTATGCAATGACAGAGTCACAAGGCAAGAGCAGCAAGGCTGGCCTGTGCCCACAGCACGGTGCTCGACACCTCCTGCAGACTGTGGCTCAGCTGCACAGCCAAGGCTGCAAGGGGCACACCGGCACTTACACTGAGGTCCCCAGGGTGCCAGTGAGGATGGAGATCCCCAGTGCTCCCCCTCCATTCTTCTTTCAAGCTAGGAAGCCCCAGGCTTTCTCCCAGAGAGAATAAAGCAGCTGTCTTGCAGGGGTCTTCCATGCTTTCCAAGATTTCAACAGAGAGAGGAAATAATTTTCTCTGAGAGTCCCTAAACTGTGTCCTTTGCCTGCCTTATGCTGGGAACATCTCTTCCATCCACGTAGTTGGGTGGTTTCTTCCTTTTGGGGTGTGGGGAATGAATCCCACACTTTCCTTGATCCCATTCAAAGTAATTTAAATATGTCATTAAGGCCTCAACTGGTCCTACTCTCCTTTCAGCAGAGAGAAGAATGCTAGCGCAAGTATCTTAAGCGTAGGCTTAGCAAAGCATCAGGCAAGGGGCTTTGGAGCAGGTCCATACCTTTCTTTGTGTAAAATGACCTAAACATCAAACAAAATGTAAACATCCCACTGGTGGGAGGCCTTTAGTCAAGCTCAGGAAAATAAGGGTTCATCCTTGAAGATAGATGACTTAGAATTACTACCAGAAGAAAAAAAATGGAAACAAATAGGCTTTGAAGTGTTTATGCTCTGGTCATCAGGCCTGTTGTTGAAGAAGCTGTTATTAGTTACACACAGTCACCTCTCAAAAAAGAAAAAAATCCTTCAACATGACTGCTCTGCTAACACAGTGAAATGCTCTGTGCCTATATCAAAGGGTAACCTCTCCAGGCAGAAGCTTGCCCTGGGCAGAGAAACCACACATTTTGCTGTAAATATGCATCCATTGCAAGTGTCTGTGTCTGGAGCAGCAATTACCGCCTCTGCCCTTTCCATCCCCAAAAGAAATTAAAGTGCTCACTGCTGATAATCATGTAGGAATTGTCCAAAAGAGCTTTGTGTTGGTTTGTAATTTTCCAGACATGAAACACTTTCCTCAGCTGGACACAGAAAATAAAAGAGAATCTGGCCTAATATGTCAGTAAGGAAACCCAGGGATATTTTGGATGAAGCCACAGTTGGCCAAGAATCATGAGCATGAACCATATGGCAAGTAGCTGTGGATTCACTCTGATTTCTGTCCTGGGAAAAGCAGTCATAGACAAGTCAGTGAATGAAATTGATTGAGAGGACGGAAGGAGAACCACAATGATTTTAGCTAGCACCAGTCAGCGGCGGAGTTTGCATGTGAAATGCCTCAAAGAATGCAGTGAGTGTCCACCTCTATATTTCTCTCTCTCACTGATGGGCTTGTGTAAGGTTTTGTTGATTTTATGCCTGCTTCTAAATCTTACAGCACAAAGAGCACCATTAACATGTTAACATTTGAGCATGAACAGAATAAGGTGGAGGGCTTTTTTTAAAGGACTTCACTTAGAGAACTTGCTGCTGTGGTTCAACACTGAAGCACTGTCATTGCAGAGAACATCTTCGAAGTTATCCTTTCAAAAGGAACTAACTGGGAAGACTAGATAAAATCTGTTCTGCAGAGAAATCTATACAATTGTTGCAGCTTTTGCTTTTATAGATCCATTTTTTTTTTCCCTTCTGAGCCTAGTCCTTTTGAACTTTACTTCAGTAACAGGCCTTCTTGAACACAGTCTGAAGCAACCATCAAAACGATCTTTAAAAATCACTTCTTTGCAGCTGAGAGACACTTAATTCCCTTCCAATGGCTTAAATAACCTTATTCTAAATTCAGTGAAATAAGATCTGATCCAGTGTCTCAACAGTGGTATTTTATAATCAGCATGTCCTTTTCTCAATCTCCCAAGAGCAGGAACGCCCCACCCCATGTTTATAACTTTTATTGGGAAGACAGTCTCTTACACTATGTGCAATGCCAAGACTCAGAGATCTTCCAGGACTGGTCACCCACAGACCCTAAGTTAATATAAACAAGAAATTACTATTGCAAAAACTAACTTGCCATTAATTCAGCTGAAAGGTTTCTCAGGCTGCTGTACAGCAGCTATTCTGTTTACTGGTCTGAATTATTACAGGGTTTTTTATCTGTTAATGGTAGCAATTGTCAGAGTTTACAGCATGCTTGGATGACGCAGGTGTTAGTTCAATTCTTGTTAAGCAGTCAAAAGTCAGTTGAGTAAACCTTTTCATTTTCTCACTTCCTTTTGGGAGATATTTGCCTGAAGACAACCCCAAACTAAGCCAGCAAGGGGGTTGCAAGTGAAAAGATGCCACTAAGTGTTGATCCTTCTAATACACAATGTCTGCCAGAAATAGTTTGGAACTTCATTTCCACCTTGGATGAGGATAAGCAGGCCAGCTGGCATTTTAGGCAAAATCTGTCTCTGACCCACCAGGGTGGGTCAGAGACAGATGGAAAATTAAAGATAACTTAAAAGGGAACAAAGGCAACATGTGTAATTTTGTGACGGTTTAGAAACATGAATGCTCACACAACCACTGCAGAGCTAGCAATGAAATCTAATTTCCTTGAGCAACAACAAAAACATATACTCCTGTGAGGAAGTATAATAAAACATTTTCCTCACTTTCGCAAGACATTATCTCATAAGGATTTGAATTGCAGCAATGTAAAAAGTAAAAAATGAGAAAATAATATGGGGTTTTTTCAGGCTCAAAATTAAAAACTTCCAGAGCTCATTGAAGAGGGATGACTTCCTTGTGGTTTCAATCAGTTCCAGTGAAGACTGAGAAGGAGGAATTTTCTGCACCCCTTCTTTGTTCTGCAACATGAAACAGTACAGGCAGATGATATATTCAAGAGATTTTACAATTTTGGAGCCATTTGTCATCTTTCTGCTAGGCAATTTACTCCGTGCCTGCACCCATGTCAGTAAATGAAGGTGTGTGTAATGGCTGAATGGGGATCTGGGACACCCCAGTGGGTGACTTCAAACAGGATTCCATCTACTTTTTTCCCTCTAAGGGCAATGGGTTCACAGGAGGGGTTTTCATGTCAGCATATGCCAACCTGAGCTCTCTAAGAGAAAGTTAAGATAATGTCCTATTCAGCTGGCTTTTGTAAATAATCTGCTGATACTATATTTGCTGCCAAGGTAATTTTTATGAAGAAGTTGGGAGAGAGGAACTGTAGCTCAGACACTTGCCTGCACAGTCTTGGCAGTGGGTAAACTCGACACAAATGCTTCTCTGTGTGCTCAGTGAGGGAAAGTCCTCACGTGCCTGGAAGGCTGTGGAGGTGAGACCCAGCCTGCCCTGCTCCCAGCATGCCTGACCACAGTGCCCAGCATCAGAGGTAAAAGCTTGTGTTTTATCACAAATTCTGTTTCTTGGGTGATATTTTTATTTGCAGAAATTGATATGCTCTTATCTAAAAAAAAAAAAAAAAATTCCCCAAACCTTTTGGGCAGTTTTAAAATCTCTCAATTGCATCTGAAATGTAGGGGTTTTAGTAGGGGTTTTAGTTCTGGTAAGCAGATACTGTTTTGGCTAGCTCAGGAGACTGTTCTGTAACTTCATCTTTGCTACTGAACTAGATGTTCCCTGAGTGGGAGGAACTGATATCTGAATTTCAAAGCAGTTAATAGCCTTACTTCCACTTTTTCAGTATTTGGAAAATTGTAATTAACCAGCTTCGCTAATTTAGGTTTTTAATATTTAAATGTTGCTTGTTACACAGAAGCTGATTGCTGTAGTATCTTCATTCTGAAAGCTCATTAGAACTGCTAAAATGTTTAAATACACACAGCTGAAGAAATACATGCATTTTTATAAGGCAGGTATTATGGCAACACTCTGAATTTCATTGGCCTGAGCAAATGTGCCAGACTACTGCAGGATTTTTTAATCAAGCTTATTTGCATTTGCTTGAAAAGGTGCATTGCTGTTTTTCTGAGCTAAATACTTTAATGGCATTAGCTAGCAGGAGTTTTAAGTTTGTGTTTTGCACTGTCATTAACCTTCCATTATGACACAGCCAAGGAAAATCAGACAGGGAGTCTTTTGTGCTCTGTGTGATTCATGCAGGATGTAGATAAGACATGGATAGGAGGAGCAAGACTGGCATCTGGAATTTTCTTTTAAAGCATACCAATATTATTTAAGCACAATATCTCTTTACTTAAGGATGTATGGTCCTTTTCCTGAACTGGGATGAAATTAATTCCTGCGGGATATGAAGACCTGCTCATTGCAAAAGGAAAAGCAGATGAAAGTGTAAGAAGGGGCAACCAGAGAGGAAGGATGTGGCAGGAACATGTTTCCACTGGGTAGTGTGGTGTGACCTGACACGAGCATAAGACAGAGATCTGAGACAAAACAGCCTCTTGCTATTTTCAGGCTTGTGTTCCAGTCCCGTCCCAGCCAAACCAGGGACGCAGATCACCCTGGCACTAGGGCTGCATTGCATTGTAAACTCTTATTACCATCATGTGTGATAAAGCTCTTAGCTTCTGTGGTAATACAGTGAGAATTTTCCTTCTATTTCCTACACTCTCTGTCATGTTTTCCCTTTCATGGTTATTTTTCCTGCTCTAGTAACTTCCTTTTCCCAAAATATAACTGATTCCTGTCCATAAATATCCCACAAATGTGCGGAGTGCCAGATTATGATGAGGAAACCATCAGTGGGCACATCTGAATCTGCAAATGCGCTGCTGCTGTAAGGGCTGTTCTGTCTGTTCAGCTATTTGGGAAAAACACCTCAGAAGCCAAAAGCTATATATACATATATCAACATAGATAGATAGATACACATGCAGAATCCTCCAGTCAGCAGATCTTGTAAATGAACTGGCATTACCCCACCAGCATAAACTGTGGCATGCTTAGTGCAGCAAGCTGATGCACAGGGAAAGCCTTCTTCTGGGCTTCTTAATTCTCTTCACCTTTTCCTGGCACTGCCAAACTCCTGGTGCTGTCTCCTCATCCTTTTCCCACCCCTTCCCAAGCCTGACTTCATCTTCTGCCTCTTCCTCTCACACTTGGAATTTCTCTGGAGGCCCTGGTAGAGAGCCCAAGACAATGAAGTGCTTGTGTGAGTGGGGTGCACTCTGCTGGTAACTGCACACCCCAAGACCTGCAGATGCTGGTCTTATGGTCCTTCTAGTGATACAACAGAGGACTAAAAGACAGAGCTACACTATTTACTGCATCCCTCAGGAAAATGTGGGAGAAAGCATCGAGTGCAGAAGCTGTGGTCAGGAGAACAGAAATGCCACATGAGGCAGTGCCACACGCCCCACAAACCAGAAGTGGGCATATTGTCCATCTCAGGAAAGCTGTACTGAAACAAAAAACTAGGTTGGCAGATTTCTTCAAGTGCTGATGTGCTGTCCTCACTTCTGAAGGGATTCAGACACACCCACTATTGGGCTGAGCTATGTCTACCCTAGGTGTGCCCATGCTGGTGAGCCTTACTGAAAGGGGGCCTGGAAATGTGCTGCAAGGCAGGCAGAAGAAATAGGAGGTTCAACTTTTTGCAGGCAGGTGCTTTTTTCTGTCTTTCTAACTTTCCTCACCAGCAATCAGAATCCCAGCTGACCATAAGCTGGAGCTAGAAAAACAGACAGCCTCTCTTCCCTTCCAGTTACCCAACAATGACAGTCTCCTCAGGAGCCAAGCTGCCATCGCTGTTTGGCCTCCACACCCAAGAGTCTCCAGTTTCTCTACTCCTTTGGGTAAGGAGGGGACAAAAGCTTTCTGTCCCTACAGTGCAGCTGAAGGGCTTGTTTCAAGCTACTCATGCCTCTTAATTTCCTCTCCGCGGCTGAGAAGAGAAGAAAAAGATAACTCCTGCAAAACACAGGGGTACTTAACACGGCCCTGATGTTTGTGTCCCGGTCAGCCGCGCAAGTCGGGCCAGCCATAGGCACAAATGCTGCCTCCTGGCCCTTGATGGTAGCCACACATTTGGCAGGTGGATAGACTTTGACCTCCACATCCCCCAAGGCACCCCCCAGGTTACCAGTCCTCTCAGACCATGGCAGAGGGGCTGCTTCAGATCAGGACTGGTCTGACAAAGCATCTGAAGAGAAAAGGGGTTAATGTTTATTTGTCTGATTTGCTTGCCACAGCTGTGGCAAAGCTGCAGCCAGGCTCCAGAAAACTGTCACACACATGGATCATAATTCTGGTAGTAGCCCAGATGATTTTTCTCTTTCCCAGCTGCTCCCAAGGGTGCTGCTCATCCCAGGAATGGAATACCTAGTTCCTGGTCACTGACCATGGCACTGCGCAAGCAAAGTCAGAGCTGTGTGGTGACCCTCACAAACCATTCTGCATGTGTGCATGGAAAGCAGACACACTTGCCTTCTCACAGGGCTCAAGTAGCATGTAATAACTGCTTGAACCAAAGGCACTTACTCACAGTCCTGATGATTCCCTTCCTCCTCTGCTGCTCTGGTGCAAAGATCAAGTTACTTATCAGGGGCTCTCAGTACTTTCCACTTCTTTCCCACCAAATGTCTCTCCCATCTAGCCAGAAACATGCTGATACCTTCCTCCCTTTAAATTTGGATGGAACCAGGCAGGGAGTGAAGGCTCTTGAAGGGCTGCTTGGGTGAGAGCCATTCTACTGCCGTGGAAATTGGTGCCATGGGTGGGATCAGAGTGGCACCAAGCTTCATAGCATAATATATGCAACGAATAAGTATTGAAAAACACAGAGCTGCTGACAGTCAACCTCATAGTTTTCAATAGCTAGAAGGATCTAAGGACAAAAATTTGGCCCTGCTGAAAGAGGGGGTTTCCACTGATCTCAAAGGTGCCTAGTTTTCAATAAAATTTCATCTTTTTGATGCTCACTTATCTATATTCAATTTCTATGTATTCTGGCAGCATTCACAGAAGTATAAGTCAAACATAAGCAAATCAATCTCTTGCCCCCATTTTGTGACAGTGCATTACAGGAAAGAGACCTTCATAATAAGTAATGGAAAAAGTTTAATAAAAAAGGGGAATTTTAACCAAAATCTGCACAGTAGCATAACTACACCCTAAAGTATGTGAAAATAGCAGAATGTAGTTTTCAGGTCTGAGGGGAAATCTCTTTCAGATTCTCAGTCTCAATAACTGAATAAAGAAGAAAATTTAAAAACAATATTCACTGCATCTGTTCTCTGTCACATGCCCTCCACAAACAGCCTTTTATTACATTACAGA
>VYZR01005045.1:0-42612 GCA_013400675.1 Oxylabes madagascariensis
GGAGAAAGGATGAAAGAGGAGTAAACAACTGAATGCAAAATGGAGATTGGTGACTGTTTTGCCCCTTTCTAGCTTGGCATCATGACTACACTATGGAGTCCCTGGAGAACTTCCCCTTATCAGTTTTTGCATTCTGAAGAGCTCCAGCTGTAACAAATACTGTTTGTAAAAGGCTATGAGCAGCGCTGTGCCTGCTCAGTCTGTGTCATATAGACAAGCAAATATAACAGCACTCAGGGAAAGGTTGAAATGCTCCTGGTCTTTAGCCAGGCCTGTTCTACCTGGCCATATGTCAAGAATCAAAACGTGAGGAAGCCAGCAGGGGTGCTAGTCAGATGGTGTGAAGGTGTTCGTATACCCTCCAGCCAGTCAGAAAGGCCTGGTGTTGTTTCCTCTGTTGGGGTTCTGTAGCACAATATTCATGGCTACTTATGCCAGGCCTGGCTTCATACCAGTTCTGGCCTGCAATACAAATAGATGTATTTAATGGAAGGTATGACCGGTCCCAGGATCCTCTCCAAAGTGTTCTTTTGCAACTTTATAATGCTGAGAAAGATTTCTTCTCTCCAGGACCTTCTGCTGTAGCATGGTTTTGGGCTTTACTGTTTGTATCTACACAGAAATAACCAAGGTCCTAGAGTCTCTGCTCCAAGGTCCTGGCTAGAAAAAGAAGGATTATTCTCCTGCGCAGAATACTCTTCCCATGAAAACCAAAAATCTGAAAGCCTGGTGTTTACAGGGAATAGAAACACAGCATCCTCTCTTCTGGGCAGTTTCTTGTCAAGTGGATCCTCTGACACCAAGTTAAGCCCTGCTCTTTGGTACCAGCAGTCTGAGAGCCCACAGCAGGAGTCACTTACCTGTGATAGAAATGGAAGCCCTGACAGATCCCTTTACTACATTGTCAGGGAGGCGAAGGGACACAGGTTCTTCAGCCATGTTTCCTGATAACAGGAGGATAAAAGGTGTAGCATGAAAAACCAAGCCAAAAGCTTTTAACTGGAGAGACAAGACTAGCCCAGGTAAGTGGGACACCTCCTACATCTCGCTCACACCTACTGTCCTGGTCATTGCACCAGGGTGCATTGCCTGGACACTTTTCAGATTAGACCATACATGAGAGCTGCTGCTGGGGCTGAGGGCCCACCAAGCCTCACTTCAGCTCAATTCACTACACTTCAGAAGGCTCACAAGAATCACAGCTGGGCATCGCTCAACTGGAGTATGTCCTGGTGAGACCCTGGAACAGGGTGGGAGGGTTGGAGCATCTCATACTGGTGACTACCAAGCCCCAGGAACACCCAAGGGTTGCACTGTGGGAAGGAGGCAACAGAGCAGGATTTTTGCCACTTATACTCAGCAGCAAATTCAGTAGGACAGCACATGTGGGAGTAATATTTCTTATTCGTTCCTCTCTGATAGGAAGTGAAATTTCCTATGAGAAAAATAATTTCAAAACACTCTTTCATGAGACCTCCCACAGTTTAGTTCTACTTTCAGGTGTAGCTATTTCAGGCTGCAGAACCCATTCAGGGTGTGCACATACCTCGTCTCAGGCACATACCTCCTCTTGGGCACAGAAGGGAGCTGTAGGACTTCTCCACCAACACACCCTCTGGCTGCCAGGGCAGAAACATGTACATGGAACAGGAGAAACAAAAATACACATAAAATTCCCAAATGGCAGCAATATTTCAGAGCAAGTTCAAGTCTGAATTCAGGGGTCAGGGACTCCACCCTCCTCATTTTTGGCAGGTCTGCCTGCTTCACTGCTCAAACGATCAAGAGTAAGCCCGAGGGACAGGGCTCTCTGGCCAGTGAGCACATACAAAAGCTCAGGTACAGCATGAAAAGCAGGGAAAGATACGGGGAGAAATACAGTCATGGGAATGCAGCTCAAGAAAGAGTACTGAAAGAATAGGCTTGGCTAGGTCCTGGGAGAAATAAAGTAAACTGAGCCACAGCTTTGGTATACTATTGCTGGTCAAAATTTGAGGTGATAAAACTGTTTAGCCCACCTCAGTCTGCCTTCCCCCTTGGGCAGGGATATCATAGACAGAAGTGAGGCTGTTCTTGTACTGACCTGGACCAGCAAGTGTTTGGTCAGTGTGTGCCTCCCCCTCACGGCAGCTGGCAAGGGCTTCCTGCCCCCACACCACGACGTGGTGTCCAGTACCTCTGTCCTCACTGAGATATTCAGAGTCCCTAGCAAATAAATCCAACAGAGTCCTTTTCTTATATCTGTGGCCAAATGGAGTAAGCTTTCTATAACCAACAGTAGCCTGAGATGCTTTGGGTTGCTGGTGTTCATGGCCTCGGTGGTTTGGCCAGTAAACGTGAGCCAGAGAGTGCTGACGGCTTGTTCAGACACCCTGAGCATGAGAAAACTCAGTAACATCTCACCAGCAGTGATTTCACTGCACTGCAGTATGACTTGAACAACAGAGGGTCCAGCAGCCCTTGGACCCAAGCATACCCTTCCCATTGCATATGAAGCACAGGACCAGCAATACAAAATTCCCCCACCCACATCCACACAGCCTCTTCCTCCCCAGCTGGTCCCACAGCCCTCTATTCACGAGTTCCTGCCCTCTGTGGTGGATCTGTCTGAGAAGAAAGAAAGCATACATCATGGATTGCATGTTTGCACCACTAAGGACAAACTACAGGATTCTGAGGAGACCTGGTGCTGCCAACTTCTATGGACCTCCCACACTCTTTCACTTCAGTTTTGGGGTTCCCCATCACCAGTCCCTTTTTGCTGCCATACCCAGTTGGACTGCTGTCACATTCCACATGAAGGTCTTGGACTCCTCTGCACACAGACACTCCTTGTCCCTGCAAGTCTGACATGGCCCCACCTGGAAGTCTGAGGATTTAGCCAGGGCCACCTGGATCTGAGGGAATGACAGATGCAGGTAAGTGACTGGGCACCTCGGGTGAGATGGCTTGGCACAGTGAGCTCCCAAACTGGAGGGCAGAGTAGGCCTGTCCCACACAGTGCTACCTGTGGCACAGGCACACACCTGTATGCACTGCTGCAGGTAGCTGAAGACGGTTGCTTTTATCAGGAAGGTCTCTCCACGGATGACGGAATACGGCAGCGTCATGTCCACAAAGAAGGGCTGAACTGTTCTGAGGCTGGCGCTCGGGGCAAGGCCAAACCCCCTCCCAGCCAAGCAGAACATCTTGACTTTCCACTCTGCAGCAGCAGCAGGCACTGTGACTGAGACATTCCTGCTGCCATTAGAGCTGAGGGAAAGACAGAATTTGCATGAAGAGATTCATCTGCTAGTGGAGAGGGAAGGAGATGCAATGAGGAGTGCTCATGGCCCTACTGAGGGAGGTGACACAGGTCCTCATGCTTGGATCAACTGCTGCTGTATTGCCAATGACTTTTGCTCCAGTGGCTCATAGCAAGGCATTTCTCAGCAATTTTTTTCCCTAGAGCCATAAACGCTCTTTAAATGCCATCAGGCTTTATATCCTTCTCCTGAGCAAGACTCTGGTCAAGCATTCTAGCTCTGTACACTCGTGGTGGTTTGGTCTGGAAGTGTACTCCTGCTCCTTAAATCTGTGTACGCTTCAGTTCTGCACGTCAAAGTCTACTAGTCTGACACACTACAAATGCAGGGAAGAGCCACGTAATTTGCATGTAGAGGTCTCTTTACACCTCTTTTACACAAGCTCCAGTCAGCTAAGTCTCTATAGCAAAGGGTCATCCTTCTGTCCATTTGTAAAGTCAGGAATCACTTACCCAACAGAGTACGCATTCCAGATCCAAGTTTCAGGGAAATAGTGGTGAAATCTTCTGTGAGTTGTAAATTGGAGTTGTTCCTCAGTGGTTCTTTGGTCTTCTGTGGAAGGCACCCCTGAAAGAAAGAGGAAAGAGTCCCATCAGAGTGAGAGAGGTGAACCTTGCCAGCCATAGACAGCCTAGCCCTAGTGGGGCTGGAGGGAAAGCAAGCATTAAGAGAGACATGAGGAGAGTCTGGCAGAGGAAAGCACAAGGGACTGGGCTGATTTCATGAGAGAGATTAGAAATTAAGGGAAAAGAGAGTGATAGCAGGAGAAGCAGCTTGCAGTGATCTGATTACAAGGTTTCCAAGACTTGGTTACACAACGCCCTTTCCTGACCTGACCCAGAGTTGTTGCTTAAGAGACTAAGAACCTCCAGAGAGCCATTTTAACCAACACTTCTGTAATTCTGTGAGTACTGTTTGCTTGCTGCACAAAACTCACATTCCACAGCAAGCAATGGTTTAAATACAGGCAGGCACATGAGCCAGCTTAGTACAGTTATCAAGAGCAAACTGAGACATAGAGGAAGAACATGGCTGTCTCTGTGGCCACAAGTGGGGACAGAAGCTGGATCTAAGTACAGCCTGGGGAATGGGAATAGACACCAGGAAACCAATCCTGGGCCCTGCGTGGGTTTGTCTGTGAGGAAAGGGAGTGCCATCCTTTAGTATCAGGGAATCCAGGTAGTGACATTTTTCAGAGCCCTTTTTTATAGGGACTGGGTCACTCCTACTGACTCTGGTGGACTGGGCAGCTAGACTGTGGCAGCAGCACCAGATACTCCTAAGAGAGACAATATCCACTACCAACAAACCCCAAAGATCCGAGGGCTCTACCACCTGATGTGATCTTATGTCCCAGGTAGGCTCAAAGTGCAGCTCACCTATGATTGGCTTCCTATCCGCCCGACGAGAGCATTGAGAGGGCTTCTTGATTACAAGGTTTGAGAAGACTTTCAGTCCCATGTTCTATTAGGAAAAGAAAGAGGGGAGGGGAGGCAGAAAAGCATCTGTGAGTGGGGAAGATTGACTGCTGCTCTTCAAAATTACTCTGGAAACCATGGGGGTCAGGACAACTCAGTGCCCAGGCGGCCCAGAGCAGCACTGGCCCAAGCAGACACAGTGCTGAGGGAGACATGCAGGAGATCTGCCCTAAAGACACCAAGAAGTCTGCCTGGGAGCTGCCCAAAACAGTGGCAAAGAGCAGGCTAACAGCTCAGCCATGTCAACAATCCATGGTCTAATGCTTGGGATCACTCCCTGTCTCTCTTTAATACTGTAGACAAACAGTAGATAGCCCAGGACCTCATTCCTCATTCCCATTCAAGTCCAAAAAAATGGAGTTTGATGGTCCAGGATTTCAACACCTTGCTTTGTGCATGTGTGGAGGAAAATACAGATATTCCTACTAAATGGGGTTTTACATCTTTTGAGACAACACAGTTCAGTCGGGGCAGGCAGCAGGGTCTGTCTGGAGGAGGAAAAGCCTTCTCAGACTGCTTGGGGAGATGCTCATAATGGCAACAGCTCTGGGAAACATCATGAGGTGATTACCCGGAAGAGGTTGAAGATGTCAGGCTGAAAGGAATTCTGTGGCCTTCCTCGTAGCAGAGATGACGAGGACTGGGGCTGCAAACAGCGATCTGAATGCTCCTCTACTTGGGCAGGGTATCCACGTTGGAAGGCAGCAGGGAACAAGTCATAGACCTAGGGAAACTCATAGGCAGGGAAGGATTGGGCAAGAAGGAGATACATCCAGATGCTTCACTCCATGCTCCCCTAGCATGCACATCAGTTCCTGTCCTTCCTAGGCAGGTGCTGCTTTCTCCTTCACACACAGACCTCCTCATTCATTGGCCTCCAGCTCGCCTTGTCACAGCCCCTGACCATCGCGCCCAGCTCATCCATCACTCCCGAGGTTTTGCCTGGTTGCACAGACACTCACCATTCTGCTGGTCAGCTCATGGTCTGGTCTGGTGACGAGCATGTTTTCATCCACTGCCTGGACTGCACACAGGGAGCCAGGTGCTGCCTGCAACTGGAGCTGCACTGCTGACCCTGCGTGGACTTCTTTATCTGGGAATCCTACCTTGACCTGGAGCAACACACCAGGAAAGGAATAGGAAAGAGGTGTGAGGAGGATGACAGACAGATGGCACAGACAGAAAGAGGAAGGCTAGCTGGACTCTCCCCTGCTCAGCCACTGCTATCAGAAGTCACTGCTGAAGCTTTCTTGGTCCCTGGGCACTGTGCTGCAGATACCCCTTCCATCTCTTCTGCCCAGTTCTCTCTTGGAAGGACCTGGGGGTCTCCTTCCCTCAGGCCTCCTGACTCCTGCTCACCAGCTCTCCCCCAGCCACAGAGGTGAGTCTCACCTGGTTTTGGAAGCACAAGGCAACATCCAAACGGATGCTGTCAGCTGTGACCCCTCCGTTGGGGAAGATGGCGTACACCACTAAGGAGGGCGATGGGGACAAGTCGGCAGTGAAGGTCAAAGGGATGGAGAACGAGCCCTTCAACACTGAGGAAGGAAAGGCAGAATATTTTCATCGTAGACCCACCATGACCTCCTTGTGCCCTTCTTTTTGTGCTATATAATCTCAAAATGTCAAACCAATTCCTGCTGCTGCACTGTCTGCCCCCTCCCTCCATTCTCTGACCCTATGTACTCCATCTTCCCCCACATCCTCGCAGTCTCTCTTCCCATCATTGTTTCATTTTGTCTTTTTGCCTTCTTCCAGCTGACACAATTGCTTCCTCAGCCCCCCTCTGTCCTGTTTGCTGACTGCTCCAGACCTATCGATTGAGGGAATTTGGGAGAAACTCCAGCAACTCTCATGTCCTAGAAACCAACTGGGTGCAAATGTTTCCACTTCTCTGCCACCACTTACTGTTCAGTTTCCCGATCTGGATATTCCTCTGGCCCCTGACAACAATTCCAGACTTGCCAGTGACCTGCAGGAGGAGGGACATGGGATGAGCAGACTGCTGTTTGCCACCAGAGTGCATCCACACTTACCTACATGCATCTTGCTCTCAAAAGCAAAATAAACCCTCCAAAATTAACTATGGGCTCAGTCCAACCCCAGACTTCAGGGGATTTGCAGACATCACAGCTGGGAGAAGAAGCTTTAACGTGGGACTCTCTGGTCTAGACCGTTCAGTGAGGACAATGGATGGGTAGTGGGTTCACTGCAGATTGGTGAGTGATAACTAAAGTGTTTCTCCTCTAGTAGGCTGGCTGCCAGAGCAGACCAAAATCCACTTCCACTGAGCAGCTGTTTGATAACCAGAGTGAAAAAGGGATATCCCATTCAGTTTTAAAGGGAGAAGACACTTCCAGTTGCAGCCTTGGCAGAGACTAAGTGGGTGATGGGCTACAAAGACAGAAACCTCCTCCAATCCATGGAGGTGACTGAAGCCCCAGTAGCAGGATCACGGTGTGGGCAGGCTGAGCCCTACCAGGTGTACCATTCTCCTACTCTCCTGAGAACAAGGTTTAGCAGTCATCCCTCCAGGGATGACCTAAATTATATCCTCAACTTCTCACTGGGATCTGGCCCTGTCAGTATAGCTTTTCCCCCGGGTTATCCACTACCCTTACTCACATAATATGCAAAACTTATACGGCTGGTGTCTTCTCCCAGGTCATCCCTGCTGAGTGTGAAGGTCACCTGGACATTCTGCTTCAGCCCACAAGGCAGTGTTTCCGTGGGCGGGTGTATGTCCAGGAAGCTCTTGGTTGTAACATGGAAGGGCTGCAGGTGATGGTAAGCGTTCGTGTAGCTGAAGTCAGTCCTTCGAGGAGTGCGCATGAACTCCTCCAGAGTGAACCTCCCCTGAAAGGGCACCAGAGACACACAGAAATGAAGAGTTTCATGCTTCAATGCTTTGTTAGGCTGGCACCAGCTTGGTTTGGGGCAGGCTGTTGGCTTGGTGCTGGCTCTGTGCAGAGCTGTGTGGTGAGCCTAGGCCTGAGCTGGCAGGGGGGCTGCAGGGCAGGAGAGGGGAGCACAGGTAGAGCTCAAGAATTCACACTTTCCCATATGCAGAGGTGGTGTTTACCTCCAAAGAGACTGATGAGCTGTTCCAGGCAGTTGTGTCGAGGTTGAACGATGCTATTCCACTGTCATCTGTGATGTACGTTTTGATAAACCGACGTCTCATGAACCTTATCACAAGATAAACTTTCCTGTTTTTCATACCAGTTCCATAGTGATCCTGAACCTTAATCTGGTGAGGCAGGAAATCCAAAGTCAGACATTTCTTCCAGTGTCATACCCAAAACCTTCCTCTCTCTGACAAATATAGATCTTTTTGTGTAGGTCACCTACAGACCTCAGTCTGGCCCCAAGAAGACAGGAGAACTGTACAACTCTCTCATCTCTAATGTGAAGCTGAGCATGGTTGAAATTTGCCTGCTCCAAAAGGTGTGTGTGGCTAGAACATGAGGAGTTTCTCTCCTAGCCAACAGCTGAGACATCCTTGCATCCCAGCATCCCTGCTGAGACACCACTCATTGCTCTCAGCAGATGCTGGAGGTGTAAACACAACAGGGAACCTGAAATGCAGCAGCTGTAGCCACTGTCAAGCAATGTGACACAGTGCAAGGTAATGTGCTCTGTCTGAGGAGCAGGAAATGCTTTGGGTCAGCTAGATTTACCAGATGCCATATTCCTTGGCAAATGACAGGGAGAGAAAAAGCAAGGGAAGAAAATCACCTTCCCCCTGTATGGTACTCCAGGGATGTAATATTCATTAGGTGTCTCAAATACTGCCCTTGCAGCTGTCCTGGAGATGAGGATTTGGCTGGAGGTGTTGACCTGCACCCCTGTTAGAATGCAGAGTGCAACGGAAGCAGGATCAGTACCAGAGGTGACTACTGCACAGTAATCTCACTTTGTTATTCCCAACCCCTCTTAGCAGAGTGTCTGAAACTTCCTTCCCAACACCAGCATTCTTCAAGGTTTGGAGGCTGCTCCTGTGGCAGCTCCTTCTTTAGTTAAGCTGTCTGCAAGCCTCTTTGTAGCCTCATGGACCCACACCACTCATCCAGCTCCCAGCCACTCCTCATCCTCCTGCTGCTGGCAGAGTAGCTTTTCATGTCCTGTGATGATGCCACCAGCAGGGAGGAGAAGGAGGAGAGGTGTGCCCTCTCTAACCCTCAAACCCCCAGAATGGTTCCTCTTGCCCCTCTACCTTCCCTGCTGAGCCCCTGGGTACCTGTGCCCATCTCCAGGAGAGAGCCTTCTGCATAAAGTTTGTTGTCTTTCTCGCTGGGAGCCAGGTTGAAGATTGATGTGCTGACAGAAGGGGTGAAACACCCACTACTTGCTGTCTGCAGTGGGGAGTGATAGGTATTATTTGGGGCTGGGGAGAAGGGAAGGGGTCAGAAGTACAAGGGATTAGTCATTCTGTCATAACTATTGACTACAACAAATAATGAGGCAGAATTCGTAAAACACTGGAACATGTTCCCCAGGGAGGTGGTGGATCCTTCATCCCCAGAAACATTCAAGGTCAGATTGGACGGGGCTCTGAGCAGTTCATTCTGTTCACTCAGCCCTTGACACTTTGTGGTGCCTCTTTACTGCCCATATACCTTGCAGAATTTTACTCACGGGACCTCTGTATTCCCTGCAGATGTCCTTGCTGGCATTCTGGGGCCACCTCCTTGTTTTCTGGCACAGAGTCACGTGCACGGTCCCTCGCACTGCTTTCCCATAACTGTACCTGCAGGGAGAACACCAGAGGAGCTTCTGGGCAGAGGCACGGTGTGCTCTGTCCGGCACATTGCTCCACACAGGTGCCTTTTGTGACAAAGGTCTTACTGCAGCTGGCAGGCAGGCAGGCACAAATTAAAATGTAGCACTTTGAGTACTTTGGGAGTGCAATAGCATGGTCTGGCATCCAACAGATGCAGAAACAAAGGAATAGATGCAGAAACAGACAGGAACAGACCCATGCCCTCTGGAGCTCTCCTACTTCTGGGCACTTGCTGTCCTGGAATTGCAGGCAGACACACAGTGGACCTGATTTATCCAGTGAAGATATTAGTTTGAGGGGGGGAAAGCAGCAGAAATTGATGTCCCTGCAGACAGCAACAGCAAATTGTAGTAATAGAGCCATAGAGTGACCTCAGACTTGCCTCACTATGGGCCTATCTCATGATCAGGGCTCTTGTTTCCATCATCAGACCTGCCCTGCTGATTTAGGCGTTTAGGTATTTCCTCTGCCTGCTTTGCTGCTTTTCCTTGCTTTGACTCCTCTCTGACTTGCCCTTTGGAGCAATGCTCCTGACAGTATCAGTAAAAAGATGACATCTGTGACCCATCCTGGAGATGTAGAGTGGTGTATACTATTTATTATTACAGCCTCATATGACCTGATTGTAACTGTCCCAATTAATCAGAAATTATGTCAGACCAATCAGTGGCAAAAGAGACACCAAAAGTTTCCAGATAATGCAGCCCCAAATACAAATGAGCTTACTGGGTTTTGAGTGATTTTGAGCTCATTGTCCTCCCTTCTTTGTGTTTATACTGTCAGAGGTCCAGCCCTCCTTGCCACCCTCATCTGCTCATTTTTTACTGATAACCACATAACAAGAGAAATTTATCTACTGCTCCTAAGAAGGTAATAAGTTCAATAGCCTGTGAGTGAGAAGGAAAGGCATAAAGTCCTAAAGAAATGCAAGCCCCTGCTCCTTTACCTCAACATGCCTGTCCCATATCTGGTAAGTGTTTTCCCCACATAAGATCTTTCAATGCTGGACGTCTTCCACAGGAGGGTATCTGTTGCCTAGGGCAAGTTTCCCTATAGCTGGATGTTCTCTCTCATGTGTGGCTCAGGTACCTCTTCCTCAAGGAAGAACCCATTAGCTTGACTCTTCAATTGTTTGGGATTCTTCTAAAGGAATGGCCCTGTTTGACCTTCTTGAGCCACCTCTCTTTAATGGATTGAAAAGGTAGGAGACATATGGAAGGAGAGACACGGTTTTGATGGAATCTTTCCTTTCCCCTGAATATTCTCCTTACCTGCCACACACTTGCAGGGGGAAGGTTTTGTCTGAAGCATAAATCTGAGCTGGTCCCTCGAAGAAAACATGGAACTTTTGCAACACTGGAACAAAAACCTCAGAGTTACTCCATCAAGGGCAAAAGACTACCTGGGCACAGGATTACAAAAGGGAAGTGTATGTTCCCATTAAGGAATGTGTTAATGAGTTAAAAGCAAGCATTAATTAAAAACAGGGAAACCAAAAAAAGAATCCCCCCTTTTTTCCCCCCAGCAGTCTTGCAGAGGTCTTTAGTGTATTCTCAATCTGCCAGAAGATATCTTCCCCAGGAATCTCCAGCACAATCTCCCTTGTGTTCATTTCTGATATGTGATAGATTTGTGTTCAGTCATAGCTGTCAGGTAGTAAATCCCATTTTACAATATTTGGCTTTACATTGTTATATAGACAGGCAAGCAACAGACAGGAAACTTTTTCCATCCCTTTCTTCATTCTCCTTACCACGTTCCTCCACCTTAAAGGTACTGGACTGGACTGAGCTGGACTTAAAGGACTGGGCACTGATGGTGTAAGTCCCCAGGGAGAGTTCAGCAGCTAACTGGAAAGAAAGATCTGCAATGCCCTGTTTTGGTCTCACATCCAGCCACTGGCCAATGCGGTTTTGGTTCGGGTCCTGCCGTGCAAGGGAAGGAAAGAAGAGACAGTCATCAGCAATGCTTGCTATTCTCTACCCAGAGCCCACTCAAAGGCATATCAAACATTTCAGAGGCTTTCACAGGTTCCTGCTGGTTTTAGCCCAGATGGTGATGCTGGAGCACCAACAGAGGTAAACCCAACCCACCCAGGTTTACTCTGCTCTGTAAACAGACATGGAATAAGAAGTTATGGGAGGTCCTGACATTTAGACTCTCCAGTCTCCAGTAAAGATGAACTGTAAAAATTAGCTAAAACCTGGCTGGTATTCCTGAATGTAGAAATGGATGAAGTCAGACCATTTGTATCATCAAGTCCTGTTAACAAAAAGCATTTGGACAGAGAACGTGCATGCGTGGAGCCTAAGAAAAGTAACTTGAACCCGTAAGACAGCATCCTAGACTATCCATACTGAAATACCTTTCCTCATAACATCTGAAGAGTCTGGAACACCCACCTGGATTTCCACCACGGAGTACTGCAAAGCAAACAGACAGCACTGTCAAAAAACTGGCATGACCTACATATAAACTTCTCTTACCCACCCAGCCCCTGCACTGTGACAAACATTATGATAGAAGAATCCTACTGAAAGCAGGACAATTGCTTTGAAATAGTAAGGAATAATAAAAATCTATGGTATTCTTCAGATTTGCGTTTTGATCCCTGAATATTTAAGATACATTTTAATAGGTATTCTACAACCACAAAAGCTAGAATTTGCCTTATTAAAATGGGTAAGAGTAGGAAGACTCTCAAATATCATCATCCCAAGTTCACAAATATTAAATTACCTCAGTTTTGTAACATATATCCCAATAACTGGCAAAACTGTGTCTATAGGAAGAATAATCCACATATCTTCTTTTAAAATCCCTGGCATAGGAGGTAAGGCTGGAGTTATGAACTAATGCTGACTGCAACTGACAGTAACAGGGAGGGACCAAGAAGGACACACTTCAGCCCTTCTAGGCCCATTAATTCTCTGTTTGTTCTTATATTACTGCATCTATCATCCAGGAGGCAGTACTGGTGAGGAGCCCCTAATTTAGGAGCACAAAGCATAAGAAGGCAGGAGCAGGGCCTGGGAGAATAACCAGGCCATAAACACGCAACTGCCATGTAATTCACATAATTCATCATTCTGAGCTTTCATACAAGTTATCAGGGGCAACTCCGTTTTCATTGAAATGAAAAAAAAGTGCAGGCCAACCTTCTGGTGAGCAGCATCCATATTAACTTCAACTCATCTAATTTACAAACTAGGTATCATAGCTTTAATGCTGCGATGGACAAAAGCCTTATAATAGCTTGGGCTAAACATGATCTCTGAATTTTCATCACAGCATAATTAACACTTACAATGTTTATTGGTTTATACTCACACATAGACATCAAGCATTTACAGTCAAATATGTACATGAACCAATTGTAGGCATGGAAGCAAATTTATTGTTTACACTCTATTATCTAATTAATATAAGATATATGCCTTCCCTTTGGGGAGAAGAAAGGAGTATTTATGTGATGCTAGGACCTCACCAATAGCCCAAAAAGTTGGAAATTAAGTCAGTAATAAAGAAGCTGGAAGGATCTCTCCCTTTATTTTAATCTAGAAGGAATTGATCCAAGTCTCCTAATGCGTGCCCTTCAGCATTTAATTGTCATGGCATGAATTCCTGTTGGCTCTCCTTAAATTGCTTGAGGACTGAGGAGTGAAATAGCTATAGCTGCTGGCTGCAGATATAATTGCTTGCGGTAGAATGGCACTAGCCTTGCAGTATCCTGGCCATCACATATCTAAGTTTCTGGCAACTTGTCACTCCCTTGACATAGGGACAATGAGCTGCTGCCAGCAGCAAGTCAGTATAATTTGGTTATACTGTTTTCTCTCTCTTTTTTTATGATCACTTCCTGTGTATCCATCCCCATATTAATTAATTTTTCTTAAAATTTTGCAGCTCACTTCAGGCTCTCCTACCACCATCAGGTGACACACACTGCACAAATTACTGAGCTTTCCAGAGCTGTGGGAGGGGATCTTCGGGTCTGGAGAAGTCTGTAGACAATTTTGTCTGATAATTATGGCCAGCAACCCACAGACTGGTCCCCAGAAGCCCTGCCTGCTTTTTTGGCAAGTGCAGGTGGACTCAGCTAACTCAGCTAGCTGGGAATGCTGGCACAATCCCCAAATACCATCCAACCCTCCCATGAACCAGCAGCTATCCTATGAGAGCAACAGCAGAGCCATCAACCAACAGGAATTGTTGTTCAAATTTGGTTTACTCAAGGGTTGGCATTGGCCACCCTGGGTGCCGAGACTGTCCCAGCCTCCCTGGCATGGGGCTGGTAGAGGAAGCAGAACCATCTGAAGCCTGGAGACTTCCTTGCCTCCACTTAGACAGGCTTTACCTTGCTGTTAACGGGAACAAAACCTTCAGTCAGCGTCACAATCCTGAATTTCACTGGAGGGAGAAAACGGAGGAAAGCACATTACAGACAGAGCGCACGTGGGAACGGACTTGCCCCACACTTGTCTCACCCCAGAATCCCAGCTGCACACCCAGCCCTAGTGGCAGCCCCATGCCTGCCCTGCAGCCCCTCTTACCCTTTGCTCAGCCCTGCTCACCTCTGCTTGCCCCAAACACTTGGCAGCAGCAGAGCTGCTTCACAATTCAGGGGTTTTCCCATGGGCTGCACCCAGGGTTACCCCTACACTTCCTTGTCTGCAGTGTAGGTAGACCAGTCCTACCTGGCCAAGAAGGCCATGTTCAGGTCTGCTCCCTTTTTCAAGCCAGCTCTGCTCTTAGAGCATGTGAGGCCTCCCCTCCCAGGCCCCTCCTGCTGCTAAAACATAGATCATGGATACCTCACTGCAGAAGGCAGCTGTCCCCCTCTGTCCCCGTGGAGGCCACACAGCACAAAGCGCTCAGCGCTCCCCTCACAGAAAACGGGGAGCAAAGCCTGGGAGGGTCAAGGCAGGGCCAGTCAGGGTGCTCCGTGCGTTGCTCACCCGTCTGTCCTGGATTATAGATGGGCTTATCCATCTGAATGAGGGTGCCTGTTCCAGCCCTGCGGATCAGGACTTTTTTCTCTTCGCTCGCACTGAAGTAGTGGCCATTGGAGATGTGCAGGTGCACAGTGGCCACCTCCTGGCTGCCTGCAGGTCGGGGCACCTAGGACAAAAAAGAGGAGAGCCACTAGGTTAGCAGGCATCAGAGCAGTGCTCTTCTAACTTCAACTGTGCTGCAAGGCCAGGTTCAGTGTCATCTTACTCTGGAGGCCAGCACAGGGTGTTCCCTCAGTGGTGAAGGCTATGTCTGTGGAAGCACAGGGAACAATGCTTCGCAGCTGGGATAGATCTTGGACAAGAGAAAAAGGAGTCTGTTCTGACACAAATTTTGTTTACTGCTTCATGGGACCACTGTTAGAATCCACATGGAGCAAGATGGAGAAGACTTAACGCAAGGGAATAAAAGGTCTATGGTGATGAGAATTCTGTTTCCTAGAGTGTAAGGGTCACAGAGACTGAAATCTCCTCTTATTATCAGTGCAAACTAAGAAAATAAGGATCATGAGTTTGGCAAATAAGAAAGATTTGTGCTGAGCTTGTCTGTACAACTTCCCATGTCTTTCCTGGTCCTCCAGGACATTTTCAAGCCCGTAAAGAAAAGCTTGGAAGGAAGCAGACATGAGGGAAGCTGTCTGAGATGCGAGGTCTGACTCTTTCTGCATCACAGATTCACAAATAACACACTATGACTGCATGACTGCATCCTCCTCAGGGGAGAGGATGAGCTGCACTACTGCTATTTGGGTGCTTCTAAGCTATCCATCCTCCTCAGACCTTTGCTGCCTGGCCAGGCAGCCTGTCCTCAGTGTGCCACCGGGATATCCCACAGGAAGAGTACCATGCGGATAGACAGAGACAAGGAGCAAAGACACCAGGCTGCCACTAAACACTCCCCCTGATTTTGCATTCACTCCTTTCCATGCCCTCTTATCCTCTGTTTTCCTCATTCTCTCTTTCTTTGGTGAGAGGCAAATGAGCACGCTGGGAGCTGCCAGCCAGGGGTCCCTGCCACGAATGACTCGGACCTGAAATCTGGTGCACTCGAAGATCCAGTCGTTCCGGACGACCTTGCGGTAGAGGCTGAGGTTGCCAGATGGGTGCACAAGAGTTAAGGCCACACGAATGGGCTTCTCAACCCCACGAAGGTCCAAGCATGCTCTCTGGGATGAGGGGTAGGGCAGGGCAGCTGGAATGATGATCAGGTACCTCCTGCAGTGGGGAAACAAGGTATCACATCCCAGGAGCCCTCTCGCCCACTCTTGGCACTAAAAGGCCCTGAGGAAACAGAAGAGTTTGCCATCTCTCTGAGACTAGGAGGTGCTGCTCTACTGGAGAGACTGGGACAGACTGCCAGAATGAGAACCTTGCACAGGGGGGAAGGAAGGTATAGAGTTCATTTCAGATAAATACAAGACCAATACTTTCAGGTGACAGAACAGAATTTGCCCTTCTTGCTTTGACATGGCTTCTCAACTACCCTGAAAGCAGATTGGCTCCTGCTTATCCATCCCCTGCCTTGCAGCCCTTTCCATTTGCCCTTCACTTTATCCTACACCTTTCCCTTCACCCCACCTCATACTGCAGTCCCTCACTCTTGTTCCCACCACCAGTGCTCACCTCGTTCTTGTACTGCAGCCATATCCACGAGAGGTTCCCACCTTCAGGAAGGCCCTGCATTCACAACAAGGCTCTGCACCCCACCCCATGTCTAGCCCTTCCAGGAGGTGACACACAGGGTCCCACACTCTCTCCCTGCTACCTTGGCCCCTCCCTCAGCATTCACAGCTATCAATCACTAGATTTTTAAATGGCACTTACGGTTGTGCCACTGTCCCTAGGGTGTAGAGCAGGCAGCTCAGGAGGAAGGGAGTCCACATTTTCATGGAAGAACCCCAAAGGGGTGGATTCCTCTGGGGGGCTGTTCAGGAGAGAAAGTAGGGTGCTGCTCCTCTCCTTCCAAAGTCTCCAGGACACCTGCTGTTGTTGCTGTTTCTCCCAGGAAGCAGACACGAAGCCCCAGGGTTTCCTTCCCTCCACCTCATTCCTGCATTTATAGTGCCACAGGCACAGGGTTGTACCATTCAGGATGTTCCCCAGCCAATCCAAGTCCTTTTGGATGCCAGCCTTACTGCTCTCCGACTCCCCCGTGGATGGAGCAGCATCATGCAGACAAATGTGCCTTTTATTTTGCTAACCAGCAGCCTGTTTCCTGTTCACTGCACTGCCCCTGCTCCCTGGGCCAGTTGCAGCCCAAGTCCCATTGTTTTGCCTCCGGCTGGATTGTCCCATGACCCCTTGGCATGTGCACCCAGCTGGAGCTCCCTGTGAGCTCTTGTGGTCATACTGTCCCCAGGCTTTCTGAGTCTGTAGCACCCAAGGCAGGTGTCAGTCCTGAAATGGAGACCAGGCTTTGTGCAAATTCAGTATATTTGCATAGTTCTCTGCTCCTTCACAGAGAAGGAGAGCACAGGGAGCAAGCAGAGCTGGAATCCTCACCTTGCCTCCACCCTACAGGTATTTCAGTTTGAAGAGAAAATTGAACAGCTGCAACTCACCCCAGCTGTATCTCATTGCTCTGTGCTCCACTTCAAGGCCAACCTACTCATGCCCTCACCAGTGGAGGAAATGAGGGCTAAACATTGGTCAGGCAGGTCAAAATCTGCATGGCTGAAGTCCTACAGGGTCTTGTCTAGCTACCAAAAGGCTGTGCTTGAGCCCTGGGTGATGGGAACACACATTATCTCGTTTGGGGCCTTCTTTCCACATGCTAATTTTATGTATGTTAGTCCACTGATTGTACTGAACTATTTTCTGTGTATCTTACCATAATTGAAAAGAGAAATTGGTTCTTGAAACTACTTATTCTCAAAATAAGAAGCTCTTCAATTTTAGTATCTAGGTCATATCATATCAAAATGTACCACTAACTTATTCTTCAGTACCAAACTGAGCTCTTAAACATGTAGAGCCTATTAATATTTTTCTTTGCTTTAGTACAGACTGACCATAATGAGGAAAGTTGGCTTGGGGGCTTTCTTTTATCCACTCATGCACACACACACATAATGGGCAGATAGAACTCCTCTCTCTCCTTTCCCTCTCCGTGGGCTTTGTTCAGGTCAGAGCTGAGGGTGCCAGCAGTTGGGAAAAATGCATAAATGCACCTGGACAAACAAGCAAACAGGAACCGGAGCAAGAACGTGAATCATTCTCTGACACTAAGCTGCCCTTCATTTCTTTCCATGGGTCTCAGAAGGTACAGGCAGTTCCTGTTGAACAATCCCAGCTGACACTTGTTTGTTCCCAGTAGATCCACAGCAGCTCCAGAGGACAGTCAGATCCCTCATAAAAGCACAGGGGCTTACAGTGGCAAAGGTATTCAGCGTTCTGACTCCTACTGACTCCAGCAGCTGTTTTGTGAGAGCGAAAAACAGCTCTGAAGTTCTGGACTTGGCACTGATTGGAAAGCTACACCCTCAGCACCCAGTCCGGTTTAATGAAACAGAATTAAATAAATGTAGGAGCAACAAAAACAAAGTGGCAGGCTTGGTGTGCGTGATTCATCTGCCTCAGTCCTATCTCCATCTCCTACTACCAGCACAGTGACCAGCTGCTGGTGGGCAGGAGGCACTGGGGAACGGAGCACCTTTTAGCAGGGCTCTGCACCCCCTAGGACTGGGTGACAGGGCACACAGTACCTGGGCGCTGTCCTGTGCTAAGATCTTTCCCCAGCCCACAGATCCATTCATTACCTGGCCCAGAGACAGACAAGAGGTGACCACTGTGTTTTTCCATGAGCTTTTGTGAGCGGGATACATTAGAAATTAAACTCAGTTGTGAAAAAGGGACATTACATGACAGTTGAAGGCTAAATTATTATTCTTTTGAATCTTCATATTGCTTTTAATTGCAGGTGTTTTTAGATGCACAGTCAGAAGGGAGAAGTGATTTAGGAGTCTCAGTCTTATATCAGGACAGCAATGGCACATCCATAGTGGATTTGTGTCCCTGGAGGCCAGCAGTTCTCAGTGCTCAAGCAGTGAGCTGATCACAAGCTAAATGGAAGGATGCACACCACCAAGCTCCAGCCTGAATCACCACATCCCCTCAATTTTTTGAAGGATAAAAAAATGCCTGGGATGTTTGTCATCTACTGCTCTAAGCAGAGAAGGGGACATTTAAGCCAGAGAGAAATCAATGTGTTTTGTACGAAAGTGGGTTTTCCCCTGTCTAAATTCTCTTGGAAGACAGCCACTTCCTTCCAAATGCTCTCTAGTAGCCAGACATCAAAGGTATTGCTGTTTAAATCTCATAAAGAACATTTTAAAGGACACAGAAGAGTTGTTAAGAAAGTGGAGCAGAAATTACAATGGATATTGAGTCAAAAGTGACACCATGTGTAATTTTTACACAGAGTGTGTATACACATACACATAGGAGTAGCAAGGGGTTGTGTGTGACCTCCTTCTGCAATAATGGGCTCCTGCATAAGCTACCCCTCATGGTGACAGCAAGGGCTAGGTTGGATTCCTGTGTGTGTATAACCACCACAGAAGTTGTTTTCCCAATAAACCTCTGTGCTGGGGATTTTTCTCAGACCTGTGCTTTGCTAAGCTCTGCAAAACCGATTATAAGGACATGGCACCATTGGCAGTGATAGAGTTCCTCCCACTCTACAAGACCCCAGGCTCTAGGCAAATACTCTCCAAGTACCAGTACCAGCTGCAGGCCTGACTGGCTCCAGTTCTGCTTTTTGATATCAGCAAGGACAGACTTTACCAGTGGTAAAGGCAAGGGAGAGAGAAGACATTTGCAAAGAAATCAGAAATATTTCGAAAATGTTTTTAAAAAGTTTCAACGAAAGTAATTAAAATTCTGTTCTGCAGAGTTGAGACCTGCATTGCACATGGACTACTGAGGAAATTGAATAAAGAGAGGAGGAAAAGCACCTGTTTAACAAAGGTGTAAGAGGAGAAAGTGACACCTGCAACCTCAGCTCAGCCACTTCTGGCACTGCACAAGGTATTGCTACCATCCAGCTGCTGTGCTGAGCTCATGCTTTCATTCCAGCCCGGCTAAACTGCACATGAAGCACAGAGCAGGCTGTCAGCAGCCTGTCTTGCTGGCACATCTCCTCAGTTTGTTTGTCCTTAAACAAAAGAATTTGAAATGCTCATGTCTTTGTCTCATGGACAGGACTTGCTGAGTCTTCAGGATTACTCTGGCGCATCATCATTAAAATTTAAACGTGCTTTCCAAATCCCTCCCATTAAACCACCGCAAATCCCAGCCTTGCTGCAGGATATGGAGAGCTTTCAGGGCTGTAGGCAAATCCTGACCCTCAACCCTCACCCGTCTTCCAGACCTTCCACTCTTAAGCCTGCCTTTGCACTTAGCCATCACACTCTTACAGCCAGCTCTAGGGAGGGTCGGTGGAGATCTACCTGTTTATACAGAGACATGTCACCATCAACCTAAAAGATCTGTGACCACCAGCACTTAAATTGTGAGGTTTGATTTTAAAAAGCAGTGATAGTGTTGAATTTTCACATACTCTTTGGCTGTTGAGTTGCCTGCCCAGCTCCTTGTAATGTGGCAAAGACCCCGCTCACTTTCCTTGCTCATTGGCAGGGGGTTCAACCCCAGGGCACCACCCCTTCCTGACAACTCATGTTTGACTTGTCCTGTGCAAGCTCCAGCTCCACAGGAGGTGCAGAAACTAAAATCGCTCCCTTTATGCTTTCTGTGCAGAAGGACAGAGTCAGTCTGTGAGATACACAGCAGGGTAGGTTTACATCCACATCAAGTGTACCAGCAGCCAAGACCTCATGGCTCAGCTACATCTGTGTGCAGTAGATGATGCTCAGTGGGATCAGTCTCCATGCAGGACTGGGAGTCCTCACCTCCTTCTGATGGCTGCACAACATTGCTGGAGGAGAATCCAGAGCTGGAGGAAATGAATGCCAGTGACACAGCTCAGATACAGAGTTTGCTTCTGCTCACTCTTCCCAGGGGAACGCTGTCACAGAGTCCAAACACACACCACAGTACCCAGATTTGTGATTTGTATTTTATTTTCATTCTTTTTACAAGCAAGAAAATCCCTGGATTAAAACAATCAGAATTAATCAGACACCCCAAAAAATTCACCAGGTAATGGCTGTCAGCATGAGCAGCATAAGTTAGGGCTGGAGTTAGTCCTGAAATCCAACCCGAGATGTGTCACAACAGCAAAGTCCCAAGCCTGAGATGTGACTTTCCAGGTGACACAGGTCTCATTACACCAGGAGCAACAATGCAGCAGCTCCACCGTCCTAAGGCATCTTGCACTAGTGGGATCCCTGTGAGCTAAAGCATTGGACAGTAAGGAAGCAGTCCAAGTCCCTGGAGAAATGAGAGCAGAAGAGAGAGTAACCCAGAGAGCCAATAATATGACCCAAATTATTAACTAACAGCTAACAGCTTGAGAGCACAGGCTCTCACTAAGGATTCTAAAGAAAGGGGTTTTTTTATTTGATCCAGTATCTTTGTTTTACTTCAGCCCCTCCCAGAAAGAGAAACCCTCCATATCTAAATACAATAAGCTGAAACTAGTACCATGAATTCTGCTTAGGGAGTTTCAAATACAGTCCTAGATGAAGGGAACATGCTGAACCAGAGATACACAGGGCTCCAGGGGACACAGAGAAGTGGATGGGGTGCAGAGGAAGCATAACAAGGCTGCTAGGTCTGTACAGGGGGCTGAGGAGGGGATTTGCACCTACCTCAGATGCAGAAGACATTATAGTCAGCCAGGGCCTGCTCCTCTGCAACAGAACAGGAGAGATCTAAGTTATCCTTGCACAGAGCCAAGTGCAAACACCCAGGCAGCCCTGGCACCCCATGGTTCCACACTGACCTGGGTTGTAGTAGTCATAGACCCGGACATGGCCTGGTTTCAAGTTGGTCACCTCAATCTCCTGCTCCAGATGCAGGACATATGTGTCAGAGGTATGGCTCAGCTGGGGGAGAAAATAAATGACCGTTCACTTATGAGCTGTTCTTTTCATTCCTCACCTGAATTTGATCCTGTTAACTGACAATAACAACTCTGTAGACTCAAACACTGGACTTCAAGTTGAATCTTGAGTATTCTGATCTGCTAGCCCCAGTCCTGGATTCTCTCAAACTCTGGGAGTGCCCTCCACTCCAGCAGCTTCTCTAGCAGCACAGACATTACCTTGTCCAAGTAGATAGCAACACCCTCTTGTGTTATCTCAGTTCTTCTCACAGAGTGCCCATGCTGCAGCTAGGACAGGAGAGAGGAGGAAGCAATTTAGTTTCGTCTTTTAAAAGGAAAGTGTGAGACATCCCAACAAGGTTTATCTAAGTTTGAGTGGGCAGATTCTCATTCACTCCCTTCCAAATGCATTTGGACTCTTATCTCTTCAGGCTGATCTCCCTACAGGGCCACTCAGCTCCTGCAATCCCCAAGGACAAGAGCCTAGGCTACTTAGCTGATAAGGATATGCTGAACTGATTGGGCCAAAAGTATCACCATCCTCAAGGCGCAAAGAAAGAGCCTACAGCACGTGTTCAAGTTTGTTGCGTGGCAGAGGGGAAGGGATGGTGAGATTGCTCAAGGAAGAGACAGGCAGCCCCTTCCTACACAACCTTCCCATGCAGCCTTCCCATCTCCTTGGGCACGGATGGTCCCACTGACACCACATCCCCACCCTGATTACACACTTCTTACAGACACCTCAGATCCTGGAGCCAG
Source organism: Oxylabes madagascariensis (assembly GCA_013400675.1). Lineage (NCBI taxonomy): Eukaryota > Metazoa > Chordata > Aves > Passeriformes > Timaliidae > Oxylabes > Oxylabes madagascariensis. The sequence goes on from VYZR01005045.1 coordinate 22,344, forward strand.
GGCAAATCCAGTCAGTAAGGACACCTCCAGAATCACCATGTTGGAAGTCGATTTCTTCCCGTTGTACCTGGGGGAGAAGATTAAAAAGAGAGTCTCTGGGGGAGAACATTAAAAAGCGAGTGTCTCCCAGCTTTCCCTTCCCTTTGCCACCAGCCCCTGTGTGCAGTGCCTTGAGCCAGGGAGCCCAGCCAGGGCTGGAGCCGAGGCAGTCACTGCTCCCTCTCGCAGGATACAGAGAATGGCTGCTCTGCTCTGAGCATCCCCAGTCTGAGCTGACCACTGCACACCTCTCTCCAGCAAGAGCCAAGGCTCTCCATCTGGCCCTCCTGCTGAAACTGCCTGCTGCCTCCACTGCAGCCAAGCAGCACCCCTCAGCTCTCCAGCCATGCCCAGCTTTCCTTCTCAAGTAGGAGGAGATCTTTAGAGTCACCTGACATCGACATGGACAGTAACAGAGCGTGTATTGTCCTTGGTGCAATTGACTGGGTCAGTTTTCACTTGCAAGGCAAAGGATGTTGAGTCTTGTGGGGAGGGTGTGTTGTACCTCAGCACCATCTGCAGGGAGAGACAAAAATAGAGACTAAGACATTGATAACTGGCTTGATACCATCTATGATGCCTTTTTTTTTTTCCACTTGCTACTCAACTTCTCAAGATTGGACCCCAGATAGAGAATGGATAAATGATATGCAGTAAGCACACTCATCCCAGTACCCAAAATAAAGGTCACTCAGCTTGGAAACCATGGGATCCTTCTCAAACTTTCAATTGAGATTGTGTAAATCAGGCACACAGCAGTGGGACCACTATAAGACATTTCATCTTCCAGTACTCTTGAAAGCCATGGAAGCATCATGGTCCTCATATTTGGGCAGGTTCTGTTTCCTACCACACACAGGTTTATTGCATTGGCACCAGGCTGGGATTAAAGCACAGCCAATGCACGTTTCCTTCCACAAAGGTGCTACAGAGTTTTGGTTTTGACAAGAGGAGGAGATGAGGGTGGTCACAGCAGGGTCTGCGGGAACCTACCCGAGTAAAGACACAACAGCTGCCCTGGGCCTGCACCAAGAACTTGCCCGGGACCTCTGTCAGTGCCGCCTCCTGCACCAGCAGCCGGTTCTGGTAGGAGACTTGGAACTTCTTCCCAAAGCCTCCATGGGACCTCACCCTCACTTCTGCATCCCCCTGCGTGCTGTGTGTCAGTGCTGCATACTTAGCCAATGCCTGCAAGGCCACTACTGTGTCCTGAAAAGGAAAACACAATTACATTTGCATCTCTGACATCCAGAGACACTTGAAATCAGCATCCTGAGGACCTCCATATCCAAGGGCTCCTTTGCCCAAAGCATTTACACTTGCATACATTGTGTGCATATCTTACAGAGGTTCTCTCTCAAGAAACATCCCCTTCCCTGGCCATGAGTTACCTGTGTTGAGGCAAAGCCTCCATAGGCATTCTGCTGCCTGGTGAGCCAGGCCACGATGCTGGAGGCCGTGGTGAGGTCGGACTCTGTGACATTCGGCTTGGAGAGCAGGGCCAGGAGGATGTAGGATGTCAGCTCCACATCCACAGACACTGGCTGTGACCAAGGGCTGGTACTGGTTCTGGGCTTGGATGAGGTCTGACTCCAGTGGATCTGCCCATCTGGGAAAGGAAGGTAGTAGAGGGAATCCTGAGGGATGTCAGGGAAGAACTCCTGTGGCCTAGCCTTCTAGACACAGTAGCTTGTGTCTGTAGAGACCATGGGGTAAACACCTTTTGGTTGGATCATCACATCACCAGGGCAGCTGAAAACCAATTCAGCTGGTTTTCAACTCCATATTCCACATCAAGGTGACATACAAAAACTAATACGCCAAAATTTTGCATATGCATTACCTCCCAGCTGTCCAAATTTTGTATTGCCTTGTTTGCCAGGTCCACTAACTACCTGATACTAGCCAGCTGTCCACTGGCCAGCCCTGAGGGTCGGGGACTAACAAGGCATTGGGCAGCTTGCTTTCCTGTCTGGCATTTTGCAGTCCTGCACAAGAGTGCCCCAGCCTCCCAAACCACAACCTCCACTTCAGGTACCAGAAAAGGGCGAGAGATCTGAAGGAGATCAGCACCCACACCACAGTGTTGGCAGCACACGCCATGAGCTCGTTCAGTGGATGTCTAAAAGCTCTCCTTGGTGGAGGGCCTAGAGGGTCGGGCTGNGTTGCCTTCAAGGACGCTTTTTTGCAAATGAAGGTTTATTTTCCTCTTTCCTCTTTTTTTTTTTTTTTTTTTTTCGCCTAAGACCACTGCTTTCTGTTCTGCTGGAAAGCATTGCTGTTTCACTTAACTTTTCTGATTTCCAGAGAACTTCACTGCTCAGTTCTACAATTGTGTTTCTCCATCAAGTTAATTGGTTTTTTATTTGCCTGTACCACAGTCTAGTAACTAGCTACAATCCTTAGAGCTTCCTCTTATTGTTATTACTTAAGCATGCAGTTCCAGCTGCCCTACGGCACTCCTTTCCCAGACTTCTGCTTTTTTTGTGAAGCTGAACCCTATTAGGAGTTACATTATGTCTATTTACTTGACTGTGGGAGCAGCTCCACCCGCCTCACCATCAGTCTTCAGCTGCGTAGGACCAGCAAGAGGATGGGAGGTGGGGGAAACGGGAATGAACAGCTCGTTCCTGGGAAATGGCCAACACAGTATTTAGCCATGAAGTCCAGTGGTCCCCAGTAGTTTAATCTCACTTTCTCCCTGCCAGGGATGCCCTCCTCAAAGGGAGAGTTTTTCCTGAGAAGCTGTAAAGTCTTCCTCACCCACTCTATTACTTTTCCCACAAGTCCCTCCAAGGTGCTCTGTTGCCTACCCCACTGTCACCACTAAGCTCTTTAAGATTCAGATCTTAAGGCAAGAGCATGGCAAAGAACCCCAGTATTTACCTCTGGTGTTGCTCCTGCCTCCAAGTATGCAGCAGTGATGTAGGCAGCCAAGGGGACTTCCCCATCTACACCTCCCTGAAAAAAAGCATACACATGCAAAAAGCTGGGAAAATTAATAGGCAGATACTGAAGCTTTTCAGGAGAGGTCTCTCCTATCCCTGGCTTTCTCCCTCTCAAGAAAGCACAGCAACACAGGAAAGTGAATTTAAACAATTACCAGCACACTTGGCAAGAACTACTTGGTGTTGTCCTTCAAGGTGCACTGGCTCCTACCTTCATGAATGTGTGGAAAAGTTGTCCCACATTTTTGAAGCAACCACTGGGAAGCTGGTGAAATTCCAGCCAGGTGAGAGCAGCTTGGATAATCCGGTTGTCCAGGTAAATGTATGGCTTGGCTTGGACAAAGCATTTAACCACAAATGCAGTCAGCCTGATTGAGGAGAACAGAAAAAAAGGCATGAAAGAAGGAAGAGAGAATCAGATAGAGGTGGAGTGCATGAAAGAGCAGAAAGAATGAGTGGAAAGAAAGAAATTAAGCAGAAGTTGAGGAAAAAAAATGGGAGTTTGATGGATCTCTCTTTACCTATTATGCTATTTCTAATGTGCTGGTTCAATGTCAGTTCATCCCCAGGACTGGGGATGCCACCCATGGGATACCCTAGTCCACAAAGCTTCTAGAACAGTTTGGATCCAATGGGACAGCAAGGGTTTCATGCTGGAAGCAGAAAGCTGCCCACCTCCTGGCTGTCAGAGCAGGTAGACAGCAGGGAGAGAGCCCAGGGCTTACCAAGTATTACCATACTCATCCTTGGTACCAAATTCACTGTAGGAGCCATCAGGGTGCTGATAGTGCAGCTGTATCTGGTACCCTGGGAAGCAGGACAGGACATGAGTGCTCACAGCAGTATTTGCAATGAAATCACTGTGAAGGAATGGGGTGGTTGAGTGCTCCAGGTGGAAGGGGAGTAGGAACCTGGGACTGTTGGACACAAGGGGACGCAGAGGGGCAAGGTGGGCCTGTTGTACTCACCATTTCGGAGGAATCCTGTTGCCCTGTCCTTGATCTCAGGGCTCAGCTGCCTCGTCTTCTCCAGGTACTGCAGCACATAGACAATGGGGGCAAACAGCACCATGTTCTGCTCCCCACAGCCGTGGGGCATCTGCACCAGGTGGTCCAGGTTCTGCAGTGCCATCCCCATGAGGTCCCCTGAGACAAAACATAAGCACCCTGACCACCTCCTGGGCAGTAGGATCCACCTCCTCCTACCTGTGACCATTCCCAGCTGCGCACCAAGCAAGGCAGGCCTGGCCCAGCAGTGTGGGGACACCAGTCCAGCCACCTTCTCTGTTCTGCTGTGCCCCTCTTATGAGCTGTACACATTTCCATCCTGGCAGGGAAGCTCATTAACACAACACTCTCTCCCTTGCTGAGTGTTTTAGGTTGTCAGTAATCAGGAAATGCAGACGCACACGTGGGAAGAACAGGGCAGTGGATCTTTGGAAACCTCAAAAGGGGTGTGGGGGAGTTTGGGTTTGGGCTTTCCTAGGGCTAAACTCAGAGATATGGGATTTTCAATGGTATCACCATAGCTTAATTCCTTACCAGTGACGGAGACGGTGGCTCTGACTGAACCTTCAACCACATTTAGAGGCAACACCAGGGACACAGATTCCTCTGCTGGATTGCCTGACACCAGTCAGGTAAGGTGTGGAGAGAATAAAAAAGAAAGAGATTCTGATGAAAAAAGCCTTCAAAATCCCCAGAAACTGTTCAAGGCTGTTCTGTGATAACTTCCCATTTTCCTGTCACAGACGCTGTAAATCCCTCCAAAAATCCATGTCCCATTCCACCCTTAACTTCCTCCATCCACCTCATGGCAACTGTGCTGTCCTAACACCCCTCTTTATAAAGAGGTTGAGAGAATTTTCTCCTGGAAACCCTCAGGGGTCAAAGTCACCTGTTTTTCTCTACAGAAGTTACTCCATCTCATTTAAGATTTCAGCTGCAGGCTTGTCTTCTCAATGCTCCTCATGCTCTCAAAAATAGCTGACGAAAAATCAGCCGCATCATACACCATAAAATTCAAGACAGGAACAGCAATCCTAAGCCATGTCCTCCAGCCTCACCATGTTCAGTAGTGTGGTTTTGTTTCCATAGGTGAAAAAGACCTCAAGCTGTCACAGTAGTGCCAGGGATGTTGATGGTAAAAGACTAGACCTCCCCACATCCCTGCCTGGGAGAAAGCCCTAGCTGGCACCACAATTAGAGTACGCTTCTGTAGCTTCATCATGCAGACAGAGAAAATAGTTCAACACGTGGAAATACCCAGAAGGTGGTTAGGCAGGAAGAGGGGGATGAACAGGGTGAAAGAAGAAAACAATCCATCTACCTTTTTTGGGACACAGGATGGAGCTGTGAGCCTTTTCTACCAACACTCCCTCTGGCTGTTGGAGCACATAAAAGTAGCATTTTAATGAGCACCCAGGAGAGAAACAGGATTACAAGTGGATTAGAAGAAGGTATATTCAGAATCCTGGTTCAGGGTGGACTGTCAGCTGGAGTATCATCATTATCATACAAAAATGCAAACTACTTTCAATCATTTTCACTTCAGATCAGAAACCAGTATGCATTTTCAGAATATCCTAAATTCTGAATATCTGTGAAAATGGCACTGCAAGATTCAGCAGAGAACTCAGGGGGCAAAGACATAAAAGAGTGTTTAAAGTTTTCCATGGAATGAAGTGGAGGATGTCCCTTTGCCTTCTACATCCATCAGTCCTCACACCCTGAGATGATAATTACACATTTTTAATAGCAAGGGGTAACCCCCAACATTAAAATGCACAAAATCTGGGAATTGCACAAAGCCTACTTTGGTAGGCTTTGGTAACAACAGAACAACTTGACTGACCCGGACTTGAATGAGTTTGGTGATCGTGTCTTTCTGTCCTTGTTTTGGGACGAATGGTATCTCCTCACCACAGAGCTCTTTGGTGGCTATAGCTTCTGTGCTGAGGGTGATGTTCTCGAGCCCTGAAAATAACACACATTTAGGTGCATAGGACACCTTCTGAGGAAACATTTCCCATTAGTACAGTAGACGTCACCTGCTGACAACAAAAAATTTGATCAGGGCCCTATATGTCTCTGTACCTCCTGGCACAGGCTTGTGAGTAACCATGACCATAGGATAAGTGCAAATAAGTACTCCCTGGGTAACAGAGCAAACAGCTCCTCACTCTATGTCAGCTCTTACAAAACATCCCCACCTTGGTCCCATCCCTTCCCGATTCCACCGCCCCACCTCCCCGTGCTCCTCACCCAGTTGCTCAGCTGTGACATTCCACTGAAAGGTCTTGGCTTCCCCGGCACATAAGCAGCTGCTGTAGACACAGCCTTTGCATGGCTTCAGCTGCAAGTGTGCAAACTCCTCCAGGCTCACTTGGATCTGAAGGGGCAGCAGGGATGGCAGGTGGCAATAAATAAACATCAACAACACAAAAAGGAAGCCTACAGAGGGTGGCAGCAGGGGCACAGCCCGAGAGGAATACACACAGATTGTTTTATTAGCCAGGGATCAGGTTGGGAAAACTAAAGTCCTGGCAACCTGGCCAGGGTTATCAAGGGCAACAAGTGTGTCTGTGTTTGTGCTTGGGATTGCCCCCGCCCAGGTGCAGGACCTTGCACTTGGCCTTGCTGAACTTCATGGGGTTTGCACAGGCCCAACTCTCAAGCCTATCAAGGGTTCTTCCTTATTTCTCTTTTTAAAAGTGGGGGTAATGTTTTCCCTTTTCCAGTCAGAGGGAACGTCACTGAATTCCATGACTTCTCAAAGGATATTTGGAACTGGATGATCTTTATGGTCCCTTCCCCTACGTTTCTACGATTACAGGCCACAGGTCCCACTGTCTTTGCAGAGGCTATCAGGGCTCACCTACCCTCATGCATTGCTGCAGGTTGTTGAAGACTGTGGCCTTCAAGCTGAAGGTCTCACCCTGGACCACAGAAGATGGCAGTGGCAGCTCCACAAGAAAGGGCTTGGAAACAATCAGCCGTGAGGCTGGAGCAAACCCAAAGCCATTATGTCCTGTGCAGAACATTCCTGCTTTCCATTCTGTGATGGCGTCAGGCACAGTGACAGTGATACTCTCGTTCCCGCTGGGGCTGGGGAGAAGTAGACAGCAACAGAAGCATTTAATTGAATGATGCTGTATGCCATGCCAGGTGACCTGTTCTGTGTGCTTCTCTGCAGAGCTCCCCATCCCCTCACTTCAGTCCAACCCCTACGGAACTTGCAGCCCTTGCAGAGATACAAATAAGTCCTTGTAGAAGTGGGGATCCCACCTCAGGTGCTTATATTGACAGAAAACTTGGGTCAATAGGTTATATGGCTGCAAGATGCCATCAATCACAGACCGCACTTGCCCTTTGCACATCTAAAAATGGCTTACAGGTGTCAGCAGTCTCATTCTTCTTGGCCTAGAAATGGAGAACCAGAAACCAGCAGAGCAGCAAGACTAGCAACAGCAGGGCTTAGCAGACGGGTTGATCCAGCCGTTCTCTGTTCTGTGAGACACTGACAGCTTAAAGCCCAACATAAGGGAAGGACAGAGACTTGTCCTGTGCACACATCACAGCTTTTGAGAGGAGTGGACTGTTCTGCAGCTGCCACCACAGCCAACACAAAAAGCAAACATAGCTAAAGATACTGGTATTATTTGGCTTATTTCACCATGCATGTACAGGAAGGCAACACACACAGCACAGAAACCTTTTGGTGGCTCAGATCAGGTTGGTGAACAAGTCACAGAGGAAATATCTGCTGCTAGGGGTGAAGAGGTGGATGTAAGGACAGTGGAGGTGGGAGAGGGCAGATGTTGATGGGATCTGGCCAGAGCATGTTTCAATCTTCGGAGAACACACAAGAAAATCTTGAAGTCTCAGATGAAAAATCTCTGAAAGCTCTCTCGGCAGACCCTGTGTAGACCCTGAGCCTTTCTCACAGGACACAATTTTCAGTCCTGTGAAAGACTTCTATGGACATCAGCTTCCCCTGGATATCAGGAAACATCTGTGAGCACATTTTAGGAAATGCAAGCCCACAGGACTACCAAAAGCAGAACATAGGCAGCAAACTAAGCTGTTTTGCTGCACCTTATGATTTTTCTATCTTTCTGTGCTGGCCACCTCTCATGGATGACCAGCACTTCTAGTAGAGGAGAATGCATTTAATGCACACATCAGTTCCAGAAATGAACAGCCTACAGATATGAGCCCCTTGATGTATGTCCTTAAATGTCCTGCACAGCTGCCTGTAATCTAAACTCAGCTGCATCTGCTGCCACTCCCAGCCACACAAAATGACCCAGACTAAACCCTCACTGCTCAGTTTACTCACCCCACAGAATACAAATCCCAGAGCCAGGTTTGGTGAAAATGCTTGTGTACTTTCTCTTCAGCTGAAGAAAAAGGTGGAAACATCTTGGGCTGATAGGTTGATGTCAGATACCCTGTTGGAAACAACAAAGCCCTATAGTCACCACGAGGTCATCAGGTCCTGGATAAGAGCAGAGGAGCTCCAGCACAGCAAAGGCTGCAGCAAATTCAGTCAGCTCTTGGGAAGCATGGCAACAGAACAAAATGTGCTGTCCCACATTCTAAAATCCCTTGCCTCATTTCAAATGTCAAAGGTGCTTTACTTGCATGTGCAGGCACCATGAGATAGGCAACGTTTCCCTCACTCCAGAGATAAAGCCTGGGATCCAGACATCCTACTATCAGCCCTCACATTAGCACAACAGGTTTAGGGATAGGAAACCCTCTTTCTCCTCCATTTGCACTTACAGCAAGTGCTGCCTCTTGGCTCAAACCCAGGACTGCTTTCACATGAAAGACTAAGCCTCCCACGTAAGAAGAAACAGCTGGCAAATGCTTACTGTTATACACTTTATGGGGCTGGGCAAACGTCAACATGGGCCTGGAAATAGACATTCCTGTCCCCCGCAGCATAGCTGTCAATGGAGTGGTTGGACATACTCTGGGTTTCTTGATATTGGTGTTGGACATAATTTTCAACCCCATTTCCTGTAGGAAAAAATTAATCACCAGAAGATTGTCCTCTCCTCTCTGCCTCTGCCCTTGTGCCTTCCTGTCCCCTCATGCAGTGGGTACTTGGCTGTCCTCTGTATTCTCTTGTTTCATTTTAAGAAGGAACAATTCAAACCCCTGGCAATGGGCAAACAAGGTCTTCTAAGGTAATTCATCTGGCCTGAGTCAGCCAAATTTATTCCTTTTCAAACACATGGTCATTTGGGTACTCTGCCTTCTCTGCCTGCAGGGTGCAATTGCTCATGCTATGAAGATTAAACAAATTGTGTGAAATCCAATTAAAGTAATTAAACTTGGCATCCTAAGTCACACAACCCAAGTGCGGCAACCACACAGCGATTTTTCCTTATACATTTCAAGTCACCTATTCAAATAACAAGTGAGTTACAAGGGCCTAAACTGCACCTGTTCACTGTCCTGTCTGCAACGGCATCCCTTGGATATTGATAAAGTCAGAGGCCACATTTCCCTCAGTTCATGAATTATCTCAACCCACCAAATCAACCATTTTTACCTTGAATGCCATAAACACATCAGGCTCATCAGAATTTGGGAACCCGCATGAACGATCATCTTCAGACACTTGGCGAGGATACCTGGAGTTATAAACAGATGGGAACAGCCCATAGATCTGAGAAAGCAAGGGAAAAAAAATCAGTGCCAAGTAAGCCTGGCATTCCCTTCCTCTCACACATCCAAGGCCTGTTTGAGTTGCTTCTGGCTACCGTGTGTGAATACGTGCCAGAAAGCCCAGGATCGCTGACACTTCCTCCTCTGAGAGTGCCAGCATAGAAGCTGTTTTACCACTGAGTGATGCTCGACCTCTTCCTTAATCCCTAATCCCTACCCACCCACACTGGGAGCACTGCTGATCCCTCCAGGCCATGCTTTCAATTTCCTGGAGATTAATTCTGCACAGGTGCAGTGGCCTCCCTCCCACCCCGTGTCAGTAGGGAAGGGAATAATTCAGAGCAGGCTCACTCACCACGTGGCTGCTCAGTTCTTTTCCTGGCTTCGTCCAAAAGGCGCTTGGATCCACAGCCCAGACAGCACAGGTGGAGCCAGGAGCTGCCTGCAGGCGGAGGCCAACCTGTGAGCCAGGAAGAGTCTCTGGCGTTGAGAAGCTCAGCTCCACCTGGATGGGAAGAATGCAGGCAATGCCTGAGTGACATTTCTAAGGGTGGCCACCCTACCACCTCCCAGGCAGGGAAGGGACCTACATGAAGAGAGTTTCCAAAGACCTGCCTTGGATAGAAACCCAAGGAACATTCCAAGGACCTCCAGAAGGTACTTTAAAAACACCACATTGAGGTTCTAACAGGAAAGATGGGAAAGGGGGAGACATCAGTGTGCACATGAAGACATTCCTGTGTCAGAGCACAGTTCTCTCTTCTTTATCCAGTGAACCAGCCAGCCATGATCACACATCTCACAGCTGTCTTATGAAGCCCCTTCTTCTGGGGCCCCAGATCAAAAATAAGCCTAGTCCTTATCTCCAGGCTCTTTGTGAGATTGGCCTCAGTTTTCTGAAATTCTTCCTGTTCTTGCTTGAATCTGACTGTCTATGGCAGACAAACAGCTGTGGAGATGTGGAGCAGGGGTAGTGCCCTCTCAGAAATTCACCTTTGGAGTACAAGACACAGCCAAGAAAGCAGATTCCCAAGGATGTCACAATGACAAGATGCACTCAGCCCTTTCTGGATGGCCAGTAAAATCCACTTCTTCCATCATCCACTTTCAGATGTCATCCCAATACCGTGTACTAGCAATTCTAATTGTTTGCTGCAACAGCAGAGCAGCCCTGAGCTCTCCTGAGAACCACACAAATGACCTGTGCTGGGCTGGATTATCTATGATCCTACCAGGCTGCAGCTGCCCATGGAGACAGACAGCAACTCTCTGCCTTTCCCAAACACTGCAGCAGCCCCCACAATGCTGGGCACACACCTGCTCCAAACATCACAGCACACCTCAACAATCACAAACAGCAGTTCAGGTGACAGCATCACACACAGTGTCAGCCACACACAGTAACACAGCCCTCCTTTCATTGCAGCAGATATGTCCACACTCACACTAATAGTCATAGCCTCAGACACAAACCCTACCTTGTTTCTGAAACACGTGGAGACGCTGAAGATGGCAGAATCGGCAATTATTTTTCCATTAGGGAAGATGACATAAACAACGAGTCTTGGAGCTGGGGCATAGGTCAAGCTGAATGTAAGAGGGATGGAGAAGGAGCCTTCCAGCACTAGATGGAGAAGAGAGGGAATAAGAGGAAGTAGATTTGGTAGTGAAAATAGAGTCTGATCAGCTTTGCCATTCTGTATGTGCCTGTTTACATCCTTTCCTCCTTTACTGAAATCTTTCCAGACAAAGAGATTTCTGGAGACAACTGAAACAATCAGCACATCTCTGAATCTGGTATTCAAGACCAGCAAAAGACTTTCCTGTTTATTGCCTTGGGGACACGAAAGAGTACTTTGGAGTTCAAGCTTGGCTGCACAAAGACTGAGAGTATCAGATACCTTTCTAGGCCTCCTCTCACCCAACATCTCCCATCCCATCACCAACAAAGAGGTGACCTTGTCCCAAAATACTTATAATTCAGGTTTTAAGAAACAAGAGCTGGAGAAATAGGCAACAGTGGGTCAACAGACATCAAAAATATAAACTGTGGCATCCTAATGACCCAGATTATTTATAGGCACAGTTGCTATGGAGGGTAAGGCTACAGTTTCATACTGCTTGCTGGAGCAGCAGCAAAAGGAGATTTGAAGACAACAGAGGATGAGCCTATGGACTGGAAAATGCTGAATATTCTTCTCTTGGTGCAAAGCAGGAAGGCAAAGGGAACATAAAATCTGGAAAGGCACAGTGCTCTGATGCAGCACGCAAGTGGTGAGCCACCCCTACATTGCAGGGGGGTTTATGCCACTTATCCAAATAAGAGTGGATGCCACAAACCACTGAGTGCTTGCTAGACATGACACTGGGGAATGCACTTACTTCTTGGCAGCCCAACCCAAACAGTCTGCTGACCTGCATGGACTATCTCTCTTTTCCCTGTGACCTGGAGAAGAACACAGAAAGGGATGGTCACATAGTCACATAGCCTTTGGGAACACTAAGAAGATCAAAGTAACTCTGAAATTAAATTGGGAGATTAAATGGGGGTTGGGGGAGGAATATTAGCTTTATTTGCTCTCAGCTAGTAAGGAGAGCTCAGGGGTGAAGTGACATGGGGAAGGACAGGTAAGGCCAATACCTGCCCTGCACCTGTGCAGAGCCTAAAAGAAAGGTTCTGCCTTTGTTGCTATTACTGCAGTACCAGAATCAAAAGCAGGATCCAGTTCCATGATGACTGGAGGAACTCCCTGGCCTGGCCTGAGCCAAGACTATCAAATATCAGGCTTGAACCCCTAAGAGATGCTGATCTTGGGCCTTCAGCTCTCATCCACTAATGCTTTCCCAGAAACTCACAAAGTAGGAGAAAATGACACGCTTGGGCCCATGTTCCAGGTCTTCTTCATAAACTCTGAAGTCCACCTGGACAGACTGCGTTTTACCACAGGGCATTGTCTCTGGCACACGGACGATAGAGAGAAAGCTCCTGCTGGTGCTGTAGAACGGATGTGTGAAATAAGAGGCTCGCTGGTAACTCAAGTCAACTGTCCCAGGCTCTCTGTCTGAATCTTGATGCAGGACACTTGCCTGGTGAGACAAAAAAACCAAACCAGTTAATTTCTCTAGTTAAGCAAGTCAGCTGCAAATCACCTTGGTGAGATGATTTGAGCAACACCAAAGGACAGGTTTCTCTGTGGAGAGGTCATGAGGAAAGCAACCGGGACCTGGAGAATAAGCTCTCAGAGGGAGAGCCAAGATCTCAGCCAAGATCTAGAACATCCTGAGGTGTTTCAGGTTTGAGTTACTCTCCCTCAGGAAGGAACAAGGAAAATGTCTGTGGGGCAGTAAATAGCTCTGACATGCACACATACCCCTGCCACAAGACACACTCTTCCTCACTTACCTCCAGGGAGGCCAAGGTGCTGTTCCAGACAGAGGTATCCAGGCTAAATGAAGCTGTTCCAGAGTCCCCAGTGATGTACTTCTGCCTAAATTGCTGCTCAGCATAGTTTACTATGAGGAGAACTTCTTTGTTCTTCAGTGCCTTGCCTTGGTAATCAAATACTTTAATCTGAGAACATCACAGGGAGCAAGAGAAGTGCAGGAGAATCTATTAGCAGACAGAATCTCTGTCTTCCTCAAGACAGGAGCAGTGTTTCCAAAGACAGCAAGATCATTCTTTCAGTCATTAAAAATTTTATCAACACTGCCACTGCTCCTGTCATATTACCACTTGCACTACCATGTTCATTCACAGAATCACAGCATGGGTAAGTCTTGGATGTTATTTTGACATTGGACACTTCAAGAGTTTTGTCTCCGGGAGTCATTTGTGCCCTCCCAAGCCCCTGGCTAGAGATGGGTTCAGAAAAGACAGTAAGTAAAGCTTACTATGAAAAATTGCTCATGCTCTCCCCTTCAAAGAACTGAAACTGGGAATTACCTTTCCTCTGTACATCTGTCCAGGGTGGTAGTAAGAATTCACATCATCAAACAAGGCCAACCCGCCAATCTTGGAGATAAGTAATTTGCGGGAAGCATTGACCTGTATCTCTGAATGAAAGCAGCAAGACAGAAACATGAGAGAGGGAGCAAGAAAGTCAAGCACTCCTCAGTAATTTCCCTGCAGTGACCCACTGGTAATACAGGTGGACATGTTCAGCTGCACACATATTTCACATCCCAGTGGTGATCTGCACAAGATTCCGGGTATCTGGGCTTCCTCCCACTTAACTTCTAGCTTTTAGAGAGCCCCACCACCTGACACCACACTCAGAGTCAGCGTGTTGGGCCATCAAGAGCTGCTGTCTTTATCTGTGAGGCTGGGTAGCAGGCCCCAATGGGCTCAGAAGGCTCAGATCCCTTGCTAGCCTGAAAGACGCCCGTGCTTTTGGTCAGATTAGCACATCTCCACCTGCCTCTTCCCAGGCACCAGAAATTCCAGAGTTACCTGTGGCATCCTCCACCAGCGAGGCCTCTGCATCTATGCTGTCCCGATAGTACCGAAAGTCTCGGCTGAAGGAGGACAGGCTCACATTTGTGAAGAAGCAACCTGCCTCATCTGTCTGAAAGCACAGAGAGAAGAAACAAGGTCTGAGCAAGGCACTTGGATTAGAAGTTACAGAAGTGGCAGAGGAACAGTGGCTCAAAACCCCTGCTCTCGAGTCGCTTTGCCTTTTGGCACTGCAGCCCAGGATGTGGAGCAGGCACATGATGAGGAACAGCTGCTGAGAGGCAGCGCCAGTAGCAGTGGCCAAGCAGCCAAAACAATGGGTTAACATTGCTATTACTTCAGCTAAAGGACCCAGCAGCCTTGTCTTACCCTGAGCCTGAGCACAAATGCCTCTGAATATGGCTCAGCTCTTCCTAAGCATCTCACCTGGTTGCTGAATTTGAGACAGAGATCGGGTTTGGAAGCACTGGGCAGGAACGGGGCTATCTTCTGACAAAGGCTCACATGAACCATCCCCTGAACGCTTTTCCCACGAGTGTATCTGGGGGAGCAGGGAAAGGAAGAGACAGTCAGACACAGTGGGAGAACACACGGCTTGCTTTGCATAGCCCCAGAGACCACTCACTGCCAGATATTCACAATATAGCACAAGAGTGGCAGCCACACAGCAGGCCCAGGAGTCCTGATCCAACAAGTAGAGTCAGGCCAGTGATAGGAGATCAAGGGCTTTATGGTATAACTAGCATCAAACTAAATTATTTTGGTAACTAGAGTGTTGTAGGTGCCGACTGCACTACATATCAGCATCACCTGCAAAAACCCTAGGCTGTGCTCAAGGCATTCATCATCTTACAAGCAGAAACATGGGTGATTAAGAAAGTGCCTTCTATTAAAAAATCACCTTTACATGGGGCTAACTGTAGTGTTGTCCTTGGATCATACCTGAGGCAATTTCTTTTTGCCTCCCTCTAGTTTCCACTTGAGCATAATCTGGAAAAGCTTCCCATCATTTCCCATGAGTTTGTTCGTCAGGGAGATGAACACCACTTATCTGCTACAACCTGTCCCACAGAGAGTTTCTGGTCAAAGGGTAGGCTGTTCCCCCAGGTTTTGTGTGTGGAGATTTGTGGAGTGTTTTTTAAAAAGAGGCTTTAGAGTATCAGAATGGTAGTTACAGGAATGTTTTGTGGTGCCTCAGGGTGCAAACAGCTGCCATGGAAGATTCTGGCTTCCTGTGACTGAAGTTAGTAAACTTGCCCTTAGCTCCTCATGGTTGTTCATCCAGCTTGGGCACATCAGGCCAGAAATTAACACAGGGCCATCCCTCCCGTCAGAATCCTCACCTGCCACACACACGGAGCAGGAAAGTTGTATCTAGTGCATAAATCTGATTTGGCATCTCAAAGGTCACTTCAAATTTTGGCAGCACTGGAAGGGAAAAACAGAGAACTTTAGGAAACACAGGCCAGGGACAGCCTTCACAAAGAATTAACATAAAGGCAGACTATGGTGGAGTAAGGGACAGGAAATGGAGAAGGAAGGTAGTAAGAAGGGGAAAGGAAAGATTTTCCATGTATCTTTAACAGATTTGTGTGTAGGCCCTGGATGATTTGCTCCTTCACAAACGAAAACCAAACATGCCCATGTCCTTCTACTTCTGACAGCTGTTTTCACTGAGAGAAGGCTGGTCTCCCAATACAGTTGATTAGGGGATGAAAGTGAAGTGAGAGGGCACTGGGCTTCATATTCTCTGGAAAAGCCCATCCTAAATTGCCTTGTTTTATCTGACTCTGAGACCCATAGGAATCAGCTGTGTCAGAGATCTGGGGCCATGCACAACACTCCTCCCACACACCAAACCATGGTCCTGAAGTCGTCTCCTCTCCTGAGCCTCAGCTCAGACTCTTTTCTGTGACAGATGCTACTGCTTTTGCTCCTAGGATGGTTATCAAGGAATAACCACCCTGCACCCTGGACCAGGAGTGCAAGGTCCTCTCAGCAGCTCAGAGAAACCCCCACGTGCTCATACCGTGCTCCTTGACGGAGAAGCTGCCATAGGCTCCAGCGCTGGTGACGTTGATGACGTACGTTCCCAGCAGGGGCTCGTCACTCAGCTGGAAAGACAGCTCTGCAATGCCATCCCGAGGGACCACATTCTGCCACTGCTCTATCTGGTTGTTCTTAGGGTCCTACACCCACAAGAAAGAAAGAAAGAGTTGTTTCAGCATCTCACCGATGCACATCCCACAGAAACTGAGCTTCAGGATTTCAGTGTTGTAGGCTACCAGGTTCTATAGCTAAGGAAATGAGGTTTAGTATAGACTGATCAGAAAATTTTGAAGACATGATAATGTTCAGATTCTGCTGCCAGCATCTGAACCTCCTTCTACCTTTATTTAAATTCTGATCTTAAGCAAAGATTTTTTGCAGTTCTAACTTTCTTTCATAAGCATCTACGTTTTCTATTTATTCTCTTGCAAGTCTAGAACAACAGGTTATTACTAAAGTCCCTGGGAGCACTACCTCAAAGAAGTGCATAAAAAAGAACCTGAAAGGAGTATATTAGTTTCAGAATTTAGCATCCCACGACAAAAAAAAAGAAGGTCTATTATTCCACTCAGAGGTCTGTAAAATCTACCAGAAACTGAATATGAACAGCACAGTGAAATGACTGCCATCACCGTTACTCTGACATAAGATTTCAGCATCACTCACCAGTAGAAACAGGGAAATCTGGGGAGAAAAAAATGCAAAAACATTAGAAAAGAGAAACACATGCCAGCACCACACACAAGGTACTTCAGAGCCCTCTCTGAAGGATGTGAAACTCGTGGTTTGGTAAGGAAAGAGTACTGACAACAATACAAAGTAAAACAAATGCCACCAAAAAGGAGAAATACCAGGTGGGTTCATTACAGCAAGGTCTGGAGAAAGGGAAAAGAAAAGCCAATCTGGAGGTCACACAGCACTTGCTAATGACTTCCTGACAGAAAAACTCAGAAGTCACTACCCAAACCAACCTAGCTCTGGTTCAGGTGCAGTCCTAAGAGGGTTACAGAGGTATAGGATCACGTAATTTGGAAAGAACCTCTGGAGGCCACGTAATCAAACATCCTGCTGAAACATTTCCTCCCGAGCAGATTGCTCATAGCCTTCTCCAGCTGGTTTCTGAACATCTCCAATGATGAAAATGCCTTTTCTGGACACATTTCCACATTGTTGCAGTCAAAAAGTTTGTCCTAATGTCTAAGCAGCATTTCCCACATTCCAACATGTAGGGTGCATATTAAAAGCACCCTTCCCCACGAGAAGGAAAACCTGCTTTACAATCTATTCACTCCCCCTGTGACACCATCACAATCAATATGTCCCATACTTGCATAAGTTGCGTGACTATTCTGCCAAGATGAGCAAGAGACATGCATGCCTCTGCCATCTTCCTGGCAGTCACTAGTCCCCACTGCATACTCATAAAACCTGCCAAGGATGAATGTGGAAAAGCTGGAGCTTTGGCAGGTGACCAGGGTGGAAAGGAGGTAGGATTCATGCATGGTACAAGGCAGCATCTTCCACAGCCCCCAGGACTTGCTTACCGAATCATTGAGTGCAAGGAATTCCTCATCCAGAGTCACAATGCGAAATTTCACTGAAGGCAAGGAAATCAGGGAATGTATTATCAGATCTCAGTTTTTTCCTGCAGACCCCTGCTCCATGTGCTTCCCCAGCCCCTGTCTCCATTCTAAACACACTTGTGGTAACATCTGATGCTAACATTCCCACATGGACATGGTTATCATTATCTACTGTCTCCTGCAACTCCACAGTCATCACAAGCCAGATATTACAAACACTGAAAACACCACTCAGCAAGAGACATGATCTCAAAGACTTCTGCTAGGGCTGCTCATGCATTTCAGGGCATCACAGTCTTTCCATATGGTGCAACCAGCAAAAAGCCTGGGACCCTCAGCTGCTCCCATTTGCATCTCACCTGTCTGCCCTGGTTCATAGATGGGCTTGTCTGTTTGGATGATGGTGGCATTCCTGGCCTTGCAGATCAGGACCTTTTTCTGCTCCTCAACATTGACCCCATCTCCTGTGATGGTCAGTTTTACAGTGGCAACCTCCTCTGTGCCATCATCTGGAGGGGCAACCTGTACAGACAGAGAGAGAGGGGAGCACACAGGCCCCAGGTAATCTTCTGAGAGTAAAGTGGAACAACTAACTGGTTCCCTCCCACTGTGCCAGGAGGGAACAATCACGAACAACCTCTGAAACCAGATCACATCCAGATCTCACACAGTCCTACATGAACAGCAGGAGGCCCTGCATGGCATGAAATCTGTCCTTTTTCCCACTGGTGACAAGCAAGCACTTGACACTTTTGAGTCTTCAGATTTCTTCAGGAAGATGGGCAGATGACAGCAAGGTGGGAGATGGTAGCAGAGAATCAAAAGAGAGAGATCAGGCAGTTGCACAGCCTCAAATGTTAGGCTTTCAGAACTCCCCAGCACTTACAAGCAAGAAATCCAATGTAGAAAACACAACCAGAAAGACTCTAGACGCCAAAGACCGCAGCAGCCTCAGCACAGAATATACAGTATAACAGAAGGGATATTGCTTAGACATGTCTGCCTTATCCCAGATCTTTGCTAAGTTCTCACCAACAATAAATAACCTCTAAGATGCTGTTTAGAAACAACAAGCATATCCATTTCCATCCAACTAGTCTTCAGTAGCTCCCAAGATCTGAGTTGCTGCCTGACTTCAGGTACTACAGAAACTGCAGTATGTCCTGCAAGACACCATTTCCCTAAGCTTTAGCTGTGAACCTGCACAAGTCCTTCAGAAAGAGCTAAAGAGCTGCTTCATGGGGTCTGTAATGGAGGAGAAGGACACAGGTGGTATCCAGAACTCTGCCAGATTTTAACAAATGTAAATTCCATTTAAAAATTAGATTCAGAGAGGAAATTCAGTGCTAACCAAGAGACTGTGTTGGGCTGTGCATCCCTAGACTCAACCCATTCCCCTTCCTGAAAGGCTCACACCAAGACAAAGTAGACCCTACCTATGCCACCCCTGGTTAGGGAGTAACACAAGCATTTTCCTGAAAGGAAAATCAGTGATGGCATTTGCCTAGGGTGGCTCACCCAGAACTTAGTGCACAGGAAAGTCTTCTTCTTCTGGATGGTTTCTTGCATTAAGAGCTCCTGTCCTGCTGAGCGCTCCAAGGCCAGATTCACTTGAATTTTTGCTTCATGACAGGTGATATGAAGGCAGGCAACCTGGGTGGATGGGTACCGGAGAGCTGCAGGGATCACCACCAGGTAATGTCTGTGGGTGGGGAAGACAGCAGAGGTAGTATCAGTTTGAAGTCTCAAGAGGTGTAAGAAAGCTTCCCTGCTGTGACCCACTGGTACAGAATCCCTCAGCAATGTGCCATGGGTTCCATCAACATTCAAAAGCAACAGTGAGCCCAGCAAAGTGGTTGCTTCACTGAAACTTGAGAAATAGTTTCTGCTTGATTAGCTTAGGTATAGCCCTATAATCTTTTTCAAACCCCTTATTCCAATAATCTCCTGAACTCTCCAAAAACATCCCATGCAGTCTTCAGAAGAAGTGGTTTCATCACCTAGCAGTCTAGACACCAATGATTTGATCTGGCATTGCAGCTGCAGAGCAAACATCCCTGGGCCTAAGGTCATACCCAAAAGACCCCCNGGGGATAATGTCTTTCTAGCACAGCCTAAATGAAGATGTAGGATGTGGGGAGGAGCCAGCCTGTCCCCACCTCTCCCTCTCTCCTGAGATTCCACATAGGCAGCTGTAAGGACAAGTGCACTGTGCCAAGTGCCCCTTAGCCAATAGCAGCCACTCTGGCTGCCATCCACCAGTTCAGAACATCCCCTCCTGCAAGGCTGCCGTGGAGACACCTGACCAAATGGACTTCTCGCGGCAAAAAAACAGTGAGAACTTTGCTGATCAGTGACCCAGGCCAGGTCCTGATCACTTGTCACTTGCATCCCTTTGTTTCAGCTGGAGATGGATTGCTGCCGTGCAGCCTGCAGCAAGAGCTGCCCCCTGCACACAGCAGTGTCCTCATTCAGGACAGAGCTCAGGAGCTCTGGATCAGATTAGGGGGATGTGGA
>VYZR01005048.1:14088-24653 GCA_013400675.1 Oxylabes madagascariensis
GTAAAAGAGAGGGACATCTCAAAAATAATGAGTAATTTTTCCAGCCTTCTGATCTCAAGAATCTGTGGCGTTGTTTAGTGAACAACAGCGATAGGAATAGCCACAAAACCCCACACACCACAGCTATTAACAAGCCCAGTTCCACTGCAGATCCAGCAGCAAATATAGAGCAAACATGAGCTGAAAGTCACTTTCCTGTCATGAGAACAAAGGCAGCACAACTTGGAGGCAGGCGCCAGTCTGTAAGTGCTGTTTACCTCTGTACCTCTGTTTTCTTTGCTTGCTGCAAAGTAATAATAACGTTGGTAATGCAATTATGTACAGGAATGGTAGATATCTGCTGAAAGGTATAGTTATCAGATCTGACACGCTGAGACAGCCCAGGGGAGTATTAGCTGCTAAGGTTCCTGTGGATCTGGAGGAGAAACGTTGTACCTACCCATCACTGCCTGCTGAACATTTTAACTGGCAGGAAATGGTACAGAAGGAAATACTGGAGCAAACCTGAAGTAGAAGCCTTTGAGACAGAAGAGACTGCAAGAGGGTGGCATTTCTCTACAAATGAGCAAGTCTACCTTTCCAGTCTGGGACAGCCTTTGTACTCTACAACAACCAAAACTCAACTGGTCCAGCCAAAAACTGAAACTGGAAAAAAATACAGAAATATTTTGTGAGGCTCTACTTGAGTGTCTAGCAAAGAGAAGGAATCTCTCAGGCTGACTACTCATTTAACAAATGTGTAAGTGAGCTTTAAATTTAAGAAGTTTTAACCCAGTTCCAAAAAAAAAAAAAAAGCCTANTGTGGAACCAGGTAGCTGAAAAAAAAAATTGAGGCTTCCTTAAAACTCTGGTAGCTGCCTCTATTCAGCCTGATAGGGAATGGAGAGGACATTTGGGAACAGGAGCTTCACTGAGTACTATTTTAGGAATATTTTGTTTTTCTATTATTGAGAAAGAANCCCAGCTTCACTCAATACACACTCCAAGAGAGCAGGCAATGCATGATGATCTTAGTAATTTTATGTATCTGATACTTCTGATCTATAATTACTGATGTACAAAGGTGTCTAATTTTTATTTGGTATCCAAGTGATTAATTTCTATTTATGCCAGTCAGTACCAACGCTGCCTGTATTTCTGACTTGCACAATTCCTTACACTTGTTTTATTCCCTGATGAACAATCATTCCCCACTTAGGTCAGGCAGGAAAAAACTTCTAATTAACTACGCTCCTCGAGCATCTCAATTGCTCTGCTCGAATTTCTGCAAAGTTAAAAACCTCAATAGGGTCAACAGCCTTTTAAAGGATCCTTAAGTCACGAACATCCTGGATGCAACAGCAAGTTCAATCCTTTATTCCTCCCCACATTAAAGGAGAGTATTGGCAACTGGAAGTGGATCCGAAGCAGAGGGAGCGACTGCTTGCAGAGCAAGCCAAGGCCCTGTAATTTAAAGTCGTGGCTTTTGAACCTGGCCACACTTAGCGGGCTAATGGCGTGACAGTGCACGACCTGCCTCGTCACTTTGTTTGTTATATGAGCCCATAGACTGCTTTTCTATTGCATGCTAAAACCTTTGGAATGTCTGAAGGATGTNGATCTTTCTACAAGATTTCACTCCAATCATTTGCCAGGGACAAGGAAGGCACAGTTGAAAGCTAAAGGAAGATATAAAGAAGAAACTCCATCCTGGCTGATAGAGGACCTTGGGGAAGTTGCCTCCTTGGCATAACAGATTAACTACCTCTGGCATAAACCAGAAATGTCCCAGTTTATAGCTCCTGTGAAAGTTGTCATGGAACTTGCAGCGATAACCAGGAGAGGCAGAATCTACCAGAGAAGGGAAAGAAAGCTTTTCCCAACAGTCCCCAATACATCCTGATGTCTGAGATGTCCATGGGATAGAGGGCTCTCATCTGCTTCATGACACTCCTGAACAAATATCACCAGTTCGTAAAATAAGAAAAACAAAAAGTAGGGAGGAAACGGAGGAAAGTATCTGGGGGAGATGTGTGTAGTCTCATATTGGCACAGCCACAAAATCTATCAGGGCTGTGTCCTCTTTGTGAAAACTGCCAGGAGCAGATGCTTAGGAGAATACACTACCAACAAGACATGCTCAGAGTCATCTTTCCTCTGGTTTATCTTCCCAGGAACTGACAGCCAGAGGCCTGTGAATGTCTCCAACTGATGGCTGTGCCAGCTATACTAGCTACTGATCAATGGTACTACCTGGAATGTGACTAATCCTTTATTATTATTATTATTATTNCTCGTCACTTTGTTTGTTATATGAGCCCATAGACTGCTTTTCTATTGCATGCTAAAACCTTTGGAATGTCTGAAGGATGTGCGAATAATTTGGCAAAACCCTCAGCTGCACTGTGAGCTGAAGCTGTGAGTGAGAATTCCTCTCAATAAATGAAAACACAGACGCTGTAGAACTGTCTGTGGCCAGACACCAGCTGCACTGGGGTGACACCGCTCTTAAAAACAACAAAAAGTTGCTAATTTATTGCTCCCTTGGTTCAGATAAAATATTTACTATAAGCACTGAAAATAACTGTATTTTAAACATTGCAAAGTTTTGGCATTATGACAAAATCTGCCATGAAAATATATAAAGCTATTTTCAAAATCAGAACTCCCAGTGGAGAAAACACAATAAGAGTGCAATATTTTGAAACTCCACATTTAAGACATATTCTCTAGATATTTTTAAGTGAAAGATGAAGTCAACTGATTTTTATTTTAGCTGTGATCTGATTGTCTTCTCCTAAATCTCATCAAATTCGAAGATCTGTTGTAGATTTACCCTGGGAAGCAATGCTGCTGTGTGCTGGCTGGGGGCACAACAAGTAAATTAATTACTTTAACTATTTTCATGAGTTATTCAGCAAGGTGATGAATTCCCAACCTTTATGTCCAAAAAGGCCATATTTGATAATTTTAAGAAACACACAGCAATGGTTGAGTGCACTGAAATTCCCAGCACTGCTAGAAGCGTGAGCAGCAAAGACCTGCCAAATCCAAACACGGTGAAAAGGTCAATTAAGAAAGGCTGGAATCTTAAAATAAAACAGGCAAAGGTGTTGCATATTTGACATGCAAATAAAAGGAGAAATGAAAAATAAACAAAAAATAGTGCAGATGAAAAATTCTTACTGGTAAACACAGAATTTTTATTATTTTTTTTTCTCTTGGGGGACACAGTGGACTCTGCTAGATTGGAAAGCCAGTGAACACTTGCAATGCATGTATAATTCAGCAGGTAAAGTGCTAACTGTTGAAAGCATTAAAATTTGATGGGTATGTTCCATTGGAATGAAGGAAACAAAATTCTTAACCTCACACACATCCACTCGCAGAGTTTAACTGTATTTCCCCTATAATACGCTTTTAATACAGGAAAGCTCTCAAGAGAGTTCTGGTGACTAAATACTACTTTGTAAAGAAGATCACATTTCATTTATATTGTGCACTCCTGAAAAATTATGGGCTCCTCTTACACAACATAAAGGTCAAGTCATTAGCCTGGAAAATTTCTGCATTCAGAGGTGGGGAGAGGAGCTGTCTGAGGCTTTCTAATTCTCTGCGCAAAGGTCTGGCTGGGGATTTCATTGGATACCTTGGAAATCTTCAGGCTGGCAATTTCCTCTCTTCAGCTTCGTCATACAATGCTCTCTGGAATACGATATATTTGATTCGCATTTTGTTTGCCCCGAGAAGTTTCAGGTTGAGCACAGTTTCTGTTCCAGCACTGTGAGCAAGTCTTTCTGTATTGCTCCTATTGACAAATTATCTACATGCAATGATTTTAATGTCAAGGTGAATTATGTGCAGGGTCATCGATGGCTTGCACCCTTTTCTCCCCTTAAAAAAACGTAACATTTTGACCTACCAACAAACTTCCCACTCTTATTTTCACTGAAACACCTCAACAACACAACACAGAACAAAACAAAACAAAAAATTCTGGATGAACTGGTTCTGTCATTTCTTTAAAATATTATATCATTATCACTATCTAAGGAAATTTATGAGGCACAGCAGATGGATGGGGATCTACATCAACTGGGAGATCTGCGATGCTTGTGTGCCATGTATTGTGACAAAAAAAAATGATGGGACAATAAAATATTAACAGGTGTGCTCACTAAAAACAGGTATTTTTTGTTAAATCTTTTCAGGAATACCACGGAGCAAAACAATAAATCTTCATTCTTTATTTGCCAAAATCAGAAGCCAGCCAAGGCATTTATGTTCCAGTCATTCAAATAACTTCTGCTGGCACCTGGTATTCAATTTTTTTTTTTAGGTTCATTCCTTCATAGGAAATGAGATGTACATAACTAAATAAAAAGGAAAAACAAACAAACAAACAAACAAAACTAACTTAGTAGAGTTCTCTTCAACTCTCTGTGCGCTATAAATGTGTATTCCTAGCCAGTTTTTACTAATTCTGAAAAAATCCTAGTCTGTATTTCCTGCAGTCATCCATAGGGATGAATAAATAGCTNATCTCTGTTCCTCCCTAGCCTGTGCTTTGACAGAGTTTTTATTTTTATTTATTTCCTTTAGCACTGATGACTCAGCTCCTGCACTTTCATTTCCAGTCAATACCTGAGCTGGGGTTGGTCCTCAGCCTGGGTTGATTCTAAACCTGAAGCTGAAACACTTCACCAGTAGCCTAAAAGCACGAAGAAGCCAACATTCCTGGATCAAGGGAAAACTTTTATAGCAAACCTCTCAGAGCAGCAGATAAAATGTCAAGGTCTCAGGTTTTGGCCTCTCTGCCTCAGTGTTTTAAATATCTGGGATTGTTCTGTTTCTAAAGGAGCATGGGGGAAGAAGAAAGAAGGCAGCAAATCATTCAGGATCACCAACTGGATGCTACAGAATGCAGATATTTACACGATGACTTTATACCCTTGCTGTAGCTCCCTTCCTGTTTTATTTCCAGAATTAATTTATACCGCATCTTGATTACACCTCTGTGCATTCCCTTAATCTCACTGTGTAATTTGGAACATTCAAATTTCCTTTGAACTGGCTTCTCCCAACTGCTTAATGTCATTAGCAAATTTTAGCATCTTACTGCATTGTTCTCCTTGGAAATAAAACAGAGAAAAAAAAACCCACATTGTCTGAAGGCACCCTTTTAGTCACTGACTTTAGAAAACCCATCTGTCATGGATATCTTTATCCACTGAAGTCCGTCCTAGTTCTGCCCTTGATGCATTCACCAATTAGTGTTTTGCATTGCACTTTATCAAAGCTTTCCAAGACCTTTGTTTGTTTGCTTGTTTTCCCATTTACATAAATGGAAAAGACGCTTCATGATGACCAGCTCACAGACCTCTTCAATATGTGCTGTTTTCTGAGTTGTTAACAAGAATCCCATGTAATCCCCTCAGTAATTAATACAGCTACACACTCAGCAGAGGTGGGCTCCTGCTTGAATATATAAGAAGGAAGAATCTGGAATTGCTGAATCACATTCCCAGTGCTCCAGGTTGGGATAACAATATCATAAAGAGAAAATCTGAAACAACAATGAATTTCTGCACTAATTTTGTAAATAACACTGCTATTGCAGGAACTAGAGAAAAAATAAAGAGAGCAAGATATAAATTGATGTACAAACAACTGCTGAGTATCACGTTGGATTCACGTCTAGGAGGTTCCCTTATATCAGAACGTTGGGACAAGCAGTGGGAGCTGTAGGGGTGGGACTGGACATCCCACAGAGACATCAGCCCACCTGAGCTGGCCCTAAACTACATCCCCTGAGGATGCTGAGATCCCACACCCGTGTGCCAACAACCCCAGCCTCACCCTGGGAGCAGAGTGACCCCTGAAAGGCACACAGGAGTTCCCTGCCCCTCATACCCTCCTGCCCACCCTTGCAGAGAGCTCTGTGGGTAAACTCTGTGCACGGGACACTGCTGCTCCTCCCTGGCTGAGGTTGAGCTGGCTGATTCCCCAGGCTTGCTTTTGTGTTTGAATGCAACTTACTGCACAATAAAAAGCAGTGTATCACCATTTAAAATCACTGATCAGGCAGCCTAGCACATTTAAAATTTGTCAATCTCTCATTTAAAAAAATGCTCAATGAACATGACAAATTTCATTGTAATTTTTTTTAAAAAATTTTTTGTATTTTCAATAAGCTAGCAAACACTGTGTGTCATCTTCTGGAATGCTTTAACAGCTCAGATTTAAAATTCCAAGCTCCTATGTACAACAGAAATGCTTACACGCATTTAATTGTTGTCTTGTTAGCCGAGCCAGTATGATAAAAGCAACTTCATATATCCTGTGATTTTGACCTGATTGTTTGTGTCAGCAAGCCTTGTAAGAGCAAGGGGGAGCACAGCGTGCTCTCCTGGTCTCTAAATGGCAACATGAATTGTGGTCATTAGAGCATTCATGACCTGTGTACAAAACAAGGCATCAGTGTTAGCACAGGCTGAGGGATCCTCCGGGACCCAGATAATTGCTGCTCCTGCTGTGGATCAAACTCTGCCCCTGAGCTGGGGCATCTCTCCACTCTGAGGTTTGGGATTGATACATGCTAGAGTCTATTTTCCTTCTAGAAATGTAATTCATTGATAATCCAAGGAGAAATTAAGCATGACAACAAGTGAAAAACAAAACAAAACAAAATAAGACAAAACAGAAAAGGCAAGAAGAATTCTAGCAGTTCAGAAAAGGCCTAGATCTGGCCACTCCTAAAAGGAAACACATCTCAAATTATGTATCTTTCTCCTCAACAATATGCCTTTATTTATTCATGAATACACATCTGCATGTGAAACCTGTAAGCCTGTATATACATTTAAATGAAGCAACTCTGACTGTATAACATTAATTTTATTTCCTTCACCAAATTCCCTGAGCAAACTGAAAACAAAGGAATTATAAAAATGTCTGGGTCAGCCCAAAATGTGTATTCTCAGGTACTGATTTATTTATTTCTGGCAGAACCACCTTTTCTCGTCCAGAATTAATAAGGCATTTGGCCAATGGTGGATCTGGCTCAGTTGCTGATTGGCCCTGTCTGATGTCCAGGGAAGACCAAGAACAGGCCATGTGAGTGACACTTCCCCTTAGCAGCCTCTCACACCCTAAATATATTCATGTCAGAGATTTTTCTGTATTTGCTGTACATCCCATAACCTTTGGAGAATTCTTCATACCTGTTTTTTCCTTGCACCCATTAAAATTCCCATTTACAACATTCTTTGGAAGGAATTTTAAATCCAATGTGTTGAAGAAATGCTTGTAGTGATTGGTCTGAAACCTGTCACCCATCAGCTTTGACTGATGCCCTGTAAATTCTGTCATTGAAAAGACACAGAGCAACAATCCCTAGCCCTCCCACTCTTGCTTTTACAGATCCCTAAAATATTCCGACATGGAAAATAATTTCTGAGGATGAGGAGTCTTAGTTTGCTCCACTAATCCTAAAAACATGTAACTCCATCATCCTTGTTCAATAAAACTTGCTGGCCTACACTCATTTCTCCCCAGTTTTGCAAAGTATTTTATTTGCATCATGAGCATTTTTAATAAAGTTAGTCAACAACACTTCAGGACAAATTTAGACATTTATTATCAAAACAGTGAGGGAGAAGCAATCTTTCATTCCCCAACTACTTTGATTGATATCTGCTTCGTGGGAGATGAAAACAGAGATCCCACTTGCCTGACTTGGGATTACATCTCACCAGGACAAGTCTTGGCTAGGATTTTCTACTTTACAAGTCAAATATATGTCTTACCCAAAAGATAAAAGGAGAATTACTCGGTACTTATCCTCCAGAGATGCAAACCTAGGCTCCAGTTTGTCACTGAAGGATATCTCATATTAAAGTATTTTAAGGATGAATCAGTGCCAATGGAGATTAAGAGCTGCCTACTCAACATACTTCCCATAATGATGGTCTTGTAAACTGTGTTAAGAAATTCAGGGAAAAGTTCATGTTGACTCAAGTAGACAGAGTTTGAAAGAGTGTCTCATGCTTCCTGATGAAATGATTTGAACACTTAAGTTAAAGAAGGGGGTCTTCTCCCAAAATTCTGTGCATATCAGGACAACATGTTCTGAAAGTGTCATTAAAATTCACCATCACTTTCATATTATTCAGTAAAACCTGAAATTTTAACTAAAAACCACCAGAATCATACATTGAGTCCTAGTCTGTTAGCAATCTCTGTTTTCCAGGAAAAAATGTACTATTTTATTTTTTTTTCATTCACATCAACACAGCAGATGCATCCCTGCAATGCCTTAGAGCTTTACAAACCTCAGGCACACGCAGCATTTCTCCCCACGCACAGGAGGACGATGTTTTCACACAAAGCTTTGAGGGGCAGCAGCCAAGTGCGGATGCAAACAAACACTGCCACAATCCCTGAACACCACATCTCATCCCATTCCAGAAAAGGAATGGCTTGCCAAAGTCGAGTTTGGAATAATGAGTGACGAAGAAAGGTGTGATCAAGATATGCAATCATTACTTAGGGATGAGTCAATTGACATAAGAAAATGAAGAAATATTATCACCAGAAGAGATAAAATGGCTTTTTGCATGGAAACAAATGTCCCTCATTGCTTGGGTCTGGTTTTCCATTTTGCACTTTTCCCGTGGTTGGGTTAACAGCACACAACAAGTGCCTCTTTACGGGGCAGAAGATGTGTAGAAGTTTTACACTGCCTGTGGGTTTTCTGTTCCAGTAATTCCCCTGTACCTATTCCGTGTGGGTGCAAATGGGTGCTGGGTTTCCCAGAGCTCAGAGGGTGTTCCATGTTTGTCCAAAGGCACTCCCACCACCCCTGTCATCAATGAAGAGCTTCCTTGTGTCATGTTAGAAGATGCTTCTCAAAAAAAAAAACCAAACTGCATAAACTACTGAATTTTATTCCTCCTTGCTCTGCAGGGAGGAGTATTCTTGCACTGATTTTGTAGCCATGAAGAAAAAACAACATTCAATAACATTTTCTTTTGCTGCTCTTCCAAAACCCTTTCCAAAATTTTAATTTGAATGCAAATTTATTTAAAAAGAAAAAAAAAAAAAAAAATTCTAACAGTTTGTTTCACTGCAAGTACTTTCCAGGGATCAATAGTGAGATCCCCACAACTCATTCTTAGAGAGTCCCTGTCCCCCTACGTTTCAAATGTCAATGCACAAAACATGGAAGGGTTAATATACATTATGTCTGTTGTATCACTGGGGAAAGGTTAAGACTTTTACTATAAATAAGTGTATGAGTTTTACTATAAACAATATTAATAAAAATCAATTTGGATATGAAATTAAGGGAAACTGTCATGAGTAAGGTCCATCCCTGTGAAGAGGGTCCTCACCAGTGATTTAAGAGATTTCCCTTTGGATGATGCAAGTTCATCGGAATCTTTGAAAAAGGAATTAATTATGCCAATGTCTGGTTATCCAGCTATAATCACACATGCCTTCCTACAGAGAGGTGTATAACCATAAAATATCACATGGATATTATTCCAATGTGTCGCTATTATTATTAAGACAAAAAATAAGACTGCATGAATCAGCTTATCTCGGTTTTGGAAGCTGCAGAGTGAAGGAAGACCAGCAGAAATACCCAAAGTCTCAGGTGTCCCTAAGCAGGGTTTGGGCACCTGCAGGTGTTCGTGCAGACCCTCACAAGCAGGATGCTCCAAGCGCCACCGCTGTCGTTATGGCAGAGGTCACCAGATGGCACTGTTAAACATGCCAAGATTCAACTGATAAACATTTATTCTTTTTTTTTTTAGATGAGCAACGTTTTAGTCTTAAAGAAAATGCTATTGTGTAGCTTAAGGGATACTCGAGGTAAATCTCTGACAATTAATTAAGAAGCTTTCTGTTCACCTTGATTTGTCTATTCAGAATCAATAACAGAGAAGGAATGATCTCCGCTGGCTTAACTTCTGCCATGAGAGACGACTACCCAAGTGGAATGCTCCTGGCCTCTTGGTTTCCAAGACCAACACAGGTAGTGTAAAATATACTAATTGCACGAAGAGCATAAAGCTCTAGATATGCAGAGCTTTTTTTTTTTTTTTTTTCCATTTGGAAACAATCCACGAAGTTTTGCTATTCAGTACCACATGTCAAGAAGAGGAAAACTACTATTCTCCATGGAACGGGGAGAAGGAGAGACTTCTCCTACTCCTTAACAAAGATTTCCTTCTGTTTTTGTTCATACGTACAAATTCAAAAAGTTTTTCTGGAGTGTCCATGGAGTCTTTTGTAAAAAGAGAACACACTTTGACACCCTTCTTGGCAATGCTTTATATTAATTGATATTTTATTCAGCAGGGAAAACCACACTGATAATCTCTGTATATTACTCTGACCTCTTGGGAAATTCACCATCTACCCAACAATGAAGATCAGTGGAATTCCACCAACTTGTTAACCTGAAATCTTTATTTTCTAAGAAGGGAAGACATATTGATCAGCACTCTTGCACAGGATACATCGATCATACTTGTCTCCTTAGATCTAATAGCAGTGGGGAGGAGTGGGAATGTGTA